>JAEQBA010000768.1:0-15670 GCA_019434445.1 Phalangium opilio
TTCGGCAGTTAAAAGAGTGGTGTTAATGTTAGCGCTGTTAAGTCAACATTCTCATTTGAGGAACTGTAAAACGGTTTCATTATTTGTTAAATCTCACTAAAATGCTACTAATTGTCAATGTGTGTGGTATAATTCCTGAAACTAAACCAATGTAGAGGACCAGATTATTCGTTAAAACAATTTTGATCCTATTGAATCAGTCATACAGTGATGTTACGTTATCATTTTATAAACTACTTGTTACTAACAGTGGATTGTTTAATTCATAAGAAACAGTTGTGCTGGTTAATCCAGGAGGACAGTGTCGTTATATAATTTAATTAGTCAAATAATTTTCATGTTTACAACCCAGATTCTCTCAACCTAACCACGTTAGAAACGGAGGGTTACGTTGTTTTCTATTTCCACAGTCCACATTGCCGTTTGTTTATTGGTTTAAATTGCTATGAATTGTAAAGGTATTTGATTTAATTACTGATATTAAAGCTAAACTATAGAATAACATCATCATTAACATATTGTATAGATAATCTTTATGTTACCACAAACCTAGCTCAGGATATGATAAAAATTTAACGCAATTTGTTGGAAATAATCAAAAACTCCTCTAAACATTAGAGTTAAGGTGAATTATTTTTTAAAGACATTTTATAAGCTTAATGAGCACTGACGACAAGTTAATTTCAACGTAATTAACTGTAATTAAGGTAAAATTAAACTAAAATATACATTTTTTTGGATGAAAACTCAGATAACTCTTAAATGATGTTCTTGATTAAGATTGTATCTACCCAAGCCGTTGGTAAAGCCCCACACATAAGCTAATTTAAATTATCTCCAAAGTACCTTAATAGGCGCGAAATTCAAAACTTTAGCGTAAAATGAGAATCTAAAACTCCACTAAAAATTGCAATTAAGGTGAAGTATACATTTAAACTCATTTTATCACACTAAATGTATAGTGCCAAAACACAGTTCTACGTTAATTAAACATAATTAACGTGAAATTAAACCAAAATATACATTTTTTGGATAAAGGCTCAAATAACTTTTAAATAAACTCTTTAATTTTGATTAAAACTACCCGAGCCATTGGTAAAGTCGAATATTTTCTATTTGACACTTAAGTTAATTTAAACTATTTTAAAGTACAATAATTGCCGCGAAATTCAAAAGTTTTGGGTTAAAAAATGAATTTGCGGAAAATATATTAAACTGCACTAAACATTGCAATTAGGGTAAAAAATTCAAATAAATTTAAGCTTAATCCACTCTCACGAGAACCACGCTCAAATTAAGATTAAAACATCACAAGTTTTTCGTACAGCCACAGTAGTTTCCTATTTCACTTTCAAATTAATTTAAATGATCGTTAAAATACATCAGAAGCGCATACATTAAAATTTTAGGGTGATTGCAATTAAAGTTAATATTTTATTGAAACTTGTTTTATAAACGAAATCCACGCTAGATAAACAAGATAAGCCGTTAAATTAAACTTAAGTATAATTAATGTGAAATTAGCCCAAAACACGAATGTTTTGGGTAAATTCATAGATACCTTATAATTAGACTAACAAATTAAAATTAAAACTACACTTATCTTTCACCCAGCCTCCATTTTCCTGTTGAATTCTTACGATTAATTAAATTGTCATTTAAAAGCATTTTTCCCATTTTTAAAAGAGAGCCATTGAAAAGGCGCGATATTTAAAAGTTTTGGGGCAAAATAGTGATTGTTCCGCAAGAGTCAAACAGGCACTCCTCTAAAGTTTGCAATTTAGGAGAATTTCTTATTCAAACTCGTATAATAAACTGCAATAACACTAATAAAAGAAGATAAGCCGTTAATTTCAACTTAATAACCATATTTAACGTGAAATTAATCGAAAACAACAGGTTTTTTGGGTAACTATAGATAACCTTTAACTGAAATAAGAAAATAAGATTAAACTACGCGAGTTCTTTCAGCCTAAACGTTTTCCTATTTAACACTAAAATTAATTACATTATCACTATAATGCATTTAATAGGCTCCAAATACAAAATTTTAGGGTTAGGAATGTGTCAAAATGTAACTTTTCCATTTAAATTTTAATATATCATTAACATAGTTCGTAAAATCACCAGCAACAATTTAATCTGGCAACATTCAATGCTGTTGGTCTGATCTCGACAATACTGTATGTGTATACAGTGTTACGAAACAAATATTTTTCTTCCATATTTCAAATACCGTCGTTTTTAAACTTCTTTCATAAATAAAGTACAACCATAAGTCTATTATGTAAGGTCCCCATAATAGACTTATGGTACAACATTATATGCTTATCGAAATCAATGTTATTGGATATAAGTTAAATGTAATTAACGATAATTAAGTACTTCTTTAAGCAATTAGAAATAGATCAACCCCAAATGTTTGACGGTAAAGCAAAAATAAAATTATTCAAATTTTAATTACATTAAGACTGAAGTGACAGATATTATAAAAAAACGTCTTGGTTTGGACCAAGGCCGAAAAAACAAACGATATGTGTGAGGTTTATCATTTGACTGAAGTTTCAGATATTGCAATTGTTTTAGTTATTTTTATCCATTTAATCCTTAATCAGTATTAAATTCAATCAACTGATTTTACTGTTAATCGATCCATTCCCTCTAAATTAATTGAAAAAATTACATATCTACGCTTTTTCAAGAACAATTACATTTTCCGAAAACATTTTATCATGAAATTAATTATTTTGAAGGGATTTCGTGTCGATGATTACTAACTTGAAAGCACATTGACGGTCATAGTTTTAATTAAGGCTGGCTTGACAAATTTTGAAGTTTGCAGCAAAAAAGTTTAAATCTGTAGTAAGTTTCTGAGAAGACTGATGTTCAAGAAATTATGATAAATAACTTATTTTGCTCAAACTTATTTATAAACTAATGTCGTCCTCATAAGACAAAGCATCAACGTTTATCGTGTGTGGTTTCTTTGAGTAGGTGGCACTCTGTAGCACACAAAAAATTTATTATTTTATTTTAATGTATGCGCTTTTGATGTAACTCCCCCCCCATTCCTTCATATTCCCAATATATACAGTTTTACAATCACCAGTGGTTCCAGTGTATGGGTCATCTGAGCCGTCGCAACACACTCAGCCAATATTATCATATAGTTCGAGACCTTTTCACATTAGTGAACGGTACATGACTCTCCGGACTTGCCCGCCAACATTAATAACCTAAAACTATAAAACATTCGTGTACATGAATGATTACGGTTGTGGCCTGACACTCGCTAGCGCCTGAAGGACCGATAACTCAGTGTAATCGGTGTACATTTGTAAGTGAGTGGACCATTTTGGAAATTACATACAGATAATTAAAACACAGGGGTGATACCACCATTGAGGTCTTCTCTCTCTCTTGCCTAGAAGCACCGCTATAGGCAGTGAGATTTGACTAGCCTCTTGCCTGTAGTGAACTTTGGCACAGTCTGGCGGTGACCCTTGGTGTGAGGGAGAATACCCCAATGGTGGCCTCGCCCCTGTGTGTTTTCCGAAATGGTCTTTATGCGTACTAAAAGGATTACACGTAATACGTAACCGGTGTACAAGTAGGGCCAACAATGTAGAAAGGGGTGGTGACGTTTCAAATGAAGACTGAATTATGACCAAGAAATTCTAAAGCACGGAGAGGGAAATTGCAGTGCAATCTTTTCTTCATAGAGGCGACAATAGAAATGTAGCATTTCGTTATACGAAATTAAATGTATAAATTAGTGCAACACCCTTGTTTGGAATCCACTATTAAATATTTACATTTTCCTTTCGAATTATGTCAAAGTTCACCTGCTCTTTTAAGAAAGTCAGTAGAATATTTCAAATATTCTATATTGACACCTCAATACGTACTCCCTTCAAAATAATTAATTTCATGATAAAATGTTTTCGGAAAATGTAATTGTTCTTGAAAAAGCGTAGATATGTAATTTTTTCAATTAATTTAGAGGGAATGGATCGATTAACAGTAAAATCAGTTGATTGAATTTAATACTGATTAAGGATTAAATGGATAAAAATAACTAAAACAATTGCAATATCTGAAACTTCAGTCAAATGATAAACCTCACACATATCGTTTGTTTTTTCGGCCTTGGTCCAAACCAAGACGTTTTTTTATAATAATTTTTAGTTTTTCAAAATTTAAAAGCTACGAAAACTAGTTCAAGTTTCATAACAACAAGGCTCCGACGAGAATCGAACTCATGATCTCCTGTTTACCGAGACAGGCGCTTTAACCACTAAGCCACGGAGCCCTGGTTCCGAAGCGAGATTAATGCTGAATATTTCCGCAATTTTACTAAATTAAATCCTTCGCAGTGTTTACCTATTCTTTGCATTAATGCATATCACAAGCAACTATAATTTTTAGTTTTTCAAAATTTAAAAGCTACGAAAACTAGTTCAAGTATCATAACAACAAGGCTCCGACGAGAATCGAACTCATGATCTACTGTTTACAAGACAGGCGCTTTAACCACTATGCCACGGAGCCCTGCTTCCGAAGCGAGATTAATGCTGAATATTTCTGAAATTTTACTAAATTAACTCCTTCGCAGTGTTTACCTATTCTTTGCATTAATGTATATCTCAAGCAACTATTATTTTTAGTTTTTCAAAATTTAATAGCTACGAAAACTAGTTCAATTATCATAACAACGAGGCTCCGTCGAGAATCGAACTCATGATCTCCTGTTTACGAGACAAGCGCTTTCACCACTGAGCCACGGAGCCCTGGTTACGAAGCGAGATTAATGCTGAATATTTCCGAAATTTTACTAAATTAACTCCTTCGCAGTGTTTAGCTATTCTTTGCATTAATGCATATCTCAAGCAACTATTATTTTTAGTTTTTCAAAATTTAATAGCTACGAAAACTAGTTCAAGTTTCATAACAACAAGGCTCCGACGAGAATCGAACTCATGATCTCCTGTTTACAAGACAGGCGCTTTAACCACTAAGCCACGGAGCCCTGGTTCCGAAGCGAGATTAATGCTGAATATTTCCGTAATTTTACTAAATTAAATCCTTCGCAGTGTTTACCTATTCTTTGCATTAATGCATATCTCATGCAACTATAATTTTTAGTTTTTCAAAATTTAAAAGCTACGAAAACTAGTTCAAGTATCATAACAACAAGGCTCCGACGAGAATCGAACTCATGATCTCCTGTTTACAAGACAGGCGCTTTAACCACTATGCCACGGAGCCCTGGTTCCGAAGCGAGATTAATGCTGAATATTTCTGAAATTTTACTAAATTAACTCGTTTTTAGTTTTACCCTATTGTTTGCATTAATGCATATCTCAACCACTTATTATTTTAGTTTTTCAAAATTTAGTAGCTATGAAATCTAGTTCAAGTATCATAACAACGAGGCTCCGACGAGAATCGAACTCATGATCTCCTTTTTACAAGACAGGCGCTTTAACCACTAACCCACGGAGCCCTGGTTCCGAAGCGAGATTAGTGTTGAATATTTCCGTAATTTTACTAAATTAAATCCTTCGCAGTGTTTACCTATTCTTTGCACTAATGCATATCTCATGCAACTATAATTTTTAGTTTTTCAAAATTTAATAGCTATGAAAACTAGTTCAAGTATCATAACAACAAGGCTCCGACGAGAATCGAACTCATGATCTCCTGTTTACTAGACAGGCGCTTTAACCACTATGCCACGGAGCCCTGGTTCCGAAGCGAGATTAATGCTGAATATTTCTGAAATTTTACTAAATTAACTCGTTTTTAGTTTTACCCTATTGTTTGCATTAATGCATATCTCAACCACTTATTATTTTTAGTTTTTCAAAATTTAGTAGCTATGAAATCTAGTTCAAGTATCATAACAACGAGGCTCCGACGAGAATCGAACTCATGATCTCCTTTTTACAAGACAGGCACTTTAACCACTTACCCACGGAGCCCTGGTTCCGAAGCGAGATTAATGCTGAATATTTCCGAAATTTTCCTAAATTAAATCCTTCGCAGTGTATACCTATTCTTTGCATTAATGCATATCTCAAGCAACTATTATTTTTAGTTGTTCACAATTTAGAAGCTACGAAAACTAGTTCAAGTATCATAACAACGAGGCTCCGACGAGAATCGAACTCATGATCTCCTGTTTACAAGACAGGCGCTTTAACCACTATGCCACGGAGCCCTGGTTCCGAAGCGAGATTAATGCTGAATATTTCTGAAATTTTTCTAAATTAACTCGTTTCTAGGTGCACGGCAGTGCACCCGCCAAGTTGTCGTGCACTACCAGCAATCCTTTACCCGAAACATTTCAGCCTCATTTTGACCCCCTCTTAACTCGGTACTGGGGAATAGTACACCACTCATATTTTCACCTCAAGGGGACAGTGTTAATCCTAAGAAGTCCTTCAACTTCCAGCTTTCTAACTCATTTGGTTTCTGTGATAATCCTATGTGAAAATGACACATTATGAGACTGACTGACTGACTTACTGACTGACTGACTGACTGACTGACACATCATCAAAACCTCTAGGGCATTTCCGGTGGTGCTAGAATGATGAAATTTGGCATACTTGTACCACTAAGCATACAAGCAAGGGGAAAAGTCCCAAAAGCGGGAGTTTCCCCCTTTTAGCCCCTGAAATGGGGGTTTAAAATTAGAGTCATCATCTAAACCTCTAGGGCATTTCAGGTGGTGCTAGAATGATGAAATTTGGCATACTTGTACCACTAAGCATACAAGCAAAGGGAAAAGTCCCAAAAGTGGGAGTTTCCCCCTTTTAGCCCCTGAAATGGGGGTTTAAAATTAGAGTCATCATCTAAACCTCTAGGGCATTTCCGGTGGTGCTAGAATGATGAAATTTGGCATACTTGTACCACTAAGCATACAAGCAAAGGGAAAAGTCCCAAAAGCGGGAGTTCCCCCTTTTAGCCCCTGAAATGGGGGTTTAAAATTAGAGTCATCATCTAAACCTCTAGGGCATTTCCGGTGGTGCTAGAATGATGAAATTTGGCATACTTGTACCACTAAGCATACAAGCAAAGGGAAAAGTTCCAAAAGCGGGAGTTGGACATGCGACACGCGTACGCGCAGGTGAAATTGGACACGGATTCTCAGAAAATCTGCACTATAAACACGCATTTGGGCTTGTTTGAGGTGACTCGATTGATGTACGGAGTTGCGTCGGCCCCAGCCATTTTACAACGTATTATGGCGGAATTTCTCGGTGGTATCCCCGGCTGTCATTCATTCCTGGATGACTTTTTGGTCACAGCGCAGAACGACGACAACCATTTGCTGACCTTGGATCGAGTCTTGGGCACCATGGAGGACAACGGATTCCGGCTAGGTAAGGACAAATGTTCACTAATGTTACCTGAAGTTGTCTACCTAGGTCATAAGATTTCACGGGACGGTATCCAGCCGACTAAGGATAAGGTCGAGGGCATACTCCGAGCCCAAGTACCAAAAGACCAGACTCAATTACGTGCCTTCCTTGGAGCACTTAACTTCTACGGGAAATTTCTACCGAATTTATCCGAGGTACTGGGACCAATCCATCGTCTTCTGAGAGACAATGTGCCTTGGCAATGGGATTCAAAGTGTCAGACGGCATTCGATACCGCTAAACAGCTGCTAACTACGGCGCCGGTATTGGCACATTACGACCCCAAGTTGCCAGTGGAGCTATACTGTGATGCCTCCAGCTATGGTATTGGAGCGGTACTAATTCATGTAGCGGACACCGGTGCGAAGCGACCTATTGCCTTTGCGTCAAAGACACTATCTACGACTGAAGTTAAGTATGCCCAAATCGACAAGGAAGCCCTCGCAATTATATTTGCAGTCAAGAAATTTCATCAATATCTGTTTGGCCGGCATTTCACCTTATGGACAGATCACAGGCCTTTGGTTACGCTGTTCAAGACAAACGCGCCAGGGTTGGCAAGTTTTAAACAATTTGTTTTAAACTTTTGTTTAAAACTTGTTTTAAACAGCCATGAAAAATAAACATTAATTTGTTTAAAACGTTTTAAACAAACAGTTTAAAACATGTTTTTTATGGAGAGTAATTTCGAATATTTTTAACTCGTTTTATTTGAAAATGAGCGAAAATAATAGAATAATAATAGAAATAATAAGCTTCAGTCAAAACCTTGCAATAATTTGACTGTTTCATATGAGTGTTTAATTGTTTGGAAACCTTACCAGTTGATTTATTCGTTACCAATCTGTATTGAAGACTGATATTCAATAATTTGATTAAGAATAACTTATTTTGTCGTCTACCTAAGGTAAAGGAACAACGTTTTTCTACACTGTTGGTACATTTTACTGTTCTAAAGTGATTACGCGTAATATTTAAAGCCAGGCCCTTGACAGTGCTAAAATAATACGCTTAATCCGTAAACGGAAAACATGAAGCGCCTACAAAGTAGAAAGGGGTGGTGACGTTTCAAATGGATGAGTTCTGACCAAGAAACTCTGCAGTATGGAAGCGAAAATTCCTTAATAGTGGCCACAAAAGAAATCAAGCATTTGGACATTTGGGGTTAAATGAACAATTTTACCCATCACCCTCATTTTGCATGCGCTATTAAAAAAATACATTTTCGTTTTAAAAAGATCTCTTGCGCTCTTTTTAAACAGTCAGTAGAACATTTCAAATATTCAAATTTGATCCCTCAACACGTACTCCATTTTAAATAATTAATTTCATGATAAAATGTTTTCGGAAAATCTAATTTTAAATCGTGTTTTAAACAATAAAAACACAACTTTTTTTTTTTTGCTACATTTTTTGCCAACCCTGGCAAGGACACTTTCTTACACCTTCAAATTCTAAATTTTAGGAGCTCTTGATTTCGTCTTTTTGTGTTTTTCTTCTCAATACGTTTTCGTGGTCCGTTGGTCAAGCTTTATGATACTCGCTTTGGGTTCAAGTGGTCCCTGGTTCTAATTCCACACGGAAAATTTCTTACACCTTGATATTCTAAATTTAAGGAGCTCTTGCTCTTTTTAAACAGTCAGTAGAATATTTCACATATTCTGTATTGATCGCTTAACACGCACTCCCTTCAAAATAATTAATATCATAAAATAATTTCGGAAAATCTAATTTGTTCTTGAAAAAGCTCAAATATGTTATTTTTCAATTAATTTGGAGGGAATAAATCGATTAACAATTAAATAAATTGATTGAATTAAATTGTGATTAAGGAATAAATTAATATAAATAAAGAAAAATCGCAATATCGGGTCTTCAGTCAATTGATAAACGTCACTCTCATCGTTTGTTTTCTCTGTCTTGGTCCAAACCAAGACCATTTTGTTTAATCAAGCAGGCTGTGAAAATAAGCGCCTTGCGCTAGCGGGAGTAGTGGCTTAAATGGAGAGCCGCGATGTATAATATATAGGCTATTAGTTCTGCAAGAGTGATTTTAAACATGTTTAAAACTAGGTTTTTTTTGTGTTTTTTACTGTTTTTTTCTACTTGTTTAAAAAACAGTTTAAAACAACAAATCGTGTTTTAAACAATAAAAAACACAACTTCTGTTTTTTTTAAAAAAAACTCAATTTTTGCCAACCCTGAAACGCGCCGATTCCGTCCACATTATCGTTACGAATGCAAAGATGGGTAATATTCTTGACTGGATACCAGTATACCATACGGTTTCTCAAGTCTAGTGACAACGTTATTGCTGATATGCTTTCACGACTGCCACAACGAAGCAGACCTGAGGATCACGAACCTAATGACTTAGACTTCCGTCAAGTTCAGATTTTCAACGATTTGCCGGTGACAGCCTCTATCATTGCGCATCATTCAAGACGGGATCCGGTACTATCGGCTGCTATCCGATGGACAAGGGACGGTTGGCCAGAACAGTGTCCTGATTCCGAGTTACGTTCGTTCTTCGATAAGAGAATGGAACTTACGTTGCACAATGACTGTCTTCTCTGGGGTACCCGAGTTGTTATACCCCGCACGCTACGTATCCAAATGTTAGACGAAGTTCATAAGGGACACCTTGGCATTAGCCGAATGAAGAATCTTGCCCGCCAGCACGTTTGGTGGCCTGGATTAGACAAGGCTATCGAAGAATGCGTCCAGAATTGCGAAGCTTGTCAAGAGACGAAGACAAATCCCCCCAAAGCGATTTTGCACCCGTGGGACTGGCCAGAAAAACCCTGGGTTCGCCTTCACGCGGACCTCGCTGGACCAATACATGGTTCCATGTTTTTGCTGATCTTGGATGCGCACAGTAAATGGCCAGAGATCTTCCGTATGCAGTCCATTACTGCCGAAAAAACCATAAGGGTGTTTCGCTCTGTCTTTTCTCGATTCGGGTTGCCCGAGCGCCTGGTGACGGATAACGGTAGTCAATTCCGGTCCGCCGAATTCGAGTCCTTTGTCAAGTCGTGTGGAATTTGCCATACTTTCACTGCTCCCGGACATCCGGCGACGAATGGCGCTGCTGAAAATTTTGTTGGCACGTTCAAAAGGGGTCTCTCCGCTGGGGTGAAGGATGGCCTTTCAGAAGATGAGGCACTTCTACGATTTCTAAGCTCATACCGTTGTGTACCACATACAACGACAAGCGTTACGCCAGCCGAATTGCTACATGGTTGTCGTCTTCGTACACGTCTCGATTTGGTACGTCCATCTCTATCGACGATTGTCCAGGGATGCCAGTCACGTCAGGTTCAATACTGTGGTGGCAAAAACCGACCGTTGTCTGCTGGTGATCAGGTCCTGGCCAAAGATTATCGTCGTGGCAAGACTTGGACTAGCTCTACAGTCCTCGATCAAGATTCTGGTACACGCAACTACATGGTACGAACGAATGACAACCAAACATGGCATAGGCACGCCGATCAACTATGGCGTCATAAACCTGGGGCTCATGACAATGGGCAAACAACGACCCTACTCGCGCCACCAGAAATACCGTTAGCGACACCAGAGGTTAAAGAACCCCCGATTCTTACGCCAGACAGTTCACCCGAAGTACCAAGAGTTAACCAGGGACCGAGAAGATCATCCAGAATATCACGCCCACCCGAACGTTTTGGACAATCTTAAAGGTTACGTCGGCGCCGTTTATTACCGATCTGGAACGCTAGATGGCGCCAGGAGAAGACAGTGTTGTATAGGATTTCCAAAAAAGTCCATACCCCACGATTGGCTGAATTATATGACGTCATACAAAGACCCTATTCTCGACTGTCCAATACAATATCAATCATGGCTTGCTAGAACCCGCGCGTAGGGCGTCCGTTTAGGGTATATTGTCGCGTCTTTTTCTTTCAGGATTCGGTTTCATCCGGTTTTCGCAACGGTTTTCTAAGTTTGAAATTCATTCTAACTTTGCTGTCGTAGAGAGCTGTACTAGACTAGTTCGTTACGATTTGAATATAAAGTTGACACGAATTTGTTGCTGTTCTTATAATTTTTTGTTACATTTATTATAATTTTCATAACATAATTTAAGAATTAATAGTACTAGTAACTGAAATATTAGAAAATATTTTGTAGTTTAGGAAAATATCACAGTGAGTGAAACGTTTGTTTTGACCAAGGCTTAGGAAACTTTCAAATTTTGGCTTTGGAAATTCATTTATAAGTAAAGATACTATGGCGACTAAAGGTAAAAAATTTAACTAAACCAATTACTGTCTGACAAATTAGAAATCCATTATGTTTTGCAGAACCTATCCATAGAATTAAGCTTAGTAAAGCAGTTTTTGAAAGATGGACAACGGAGAAGAATCGGTGGAGTATGGGAATAGGATCACAAAATGATAAATTTGTGACATTCCTGCTTGACAAACTGCAGTAAGTTTTTGAGGCCCCCAACCCTCTTTTTCACAGTAATTATTATGCTGTTGGCTAATATATATTTATGTTTATTGAAAACAAGCCAGGGGGAAATGTGTCATAAATGGACCCAAAGTGTGTTTGATACCACTGAGAAAATTACTCAAACTGACCCCATTACCACATTTGAGATGATGACATCTCCAGGGTTTCCTCCTCAAAGACATTATCGGCGTGTGACACCAAAAGGTAGATATTCAATGCTTTATTCACCTAACTAAGCCCGGGAGTTTATTTTTTCTTTTATTTGCAGATAAACCAGAGACTCCTACCTATAAGAGGCTAGGTTTGGCTATGGAGTCACCATTGGCTAATACGCCTGTTAAAAGAACTCCAACAAAACGGGCAAAACGTACCTTATTTGAAGTGGAAATGGAAGAGGAGGAAGAGCTTGAAAAGTAAACATGCCCTTTTCATTTGTGTTAAACTTAAAACAATCCTACAGTCTTGGTTCTTTCTAATTTGGGCATCCTTAATTCAGGGAGGAAGATGGAGATGAAATGGAAAGAGACGCTGATGAAGTAGAGCAGGAGGCATTGGGAGACGAACTTGAAAATCTAGAGTAATATTTTTTGGAATATTGTTTAATTAATTTGTTAGAAATTTTCCTAAATCTCCGCAAACACTTATAGTAATGAAGGAGAATGTGATGATCTCAATTTTGAAAATGATTTTACGGAAGATGACGATAAAGATGCTGATTATGAAGAATTAATAATTGAGTACAATGAAGTAAGTTCTCCCACTTTAATTCTTCAATCTTCTTATAATTTCAAATTAATACTTATATGTTACTCTTTTAGCCTGTGCCGCAAAAACCTAAACATCTAACGGCTGAAGAAATAATAAGGGAACCTATGTGTTTTGTGTTTACTCCTTTTCTGACATCTCTTGTTCAAAAAGCTTTTGGAACAAAGTGCCAATATTGCAAATCAGCCATCACCTACAAAGTTCATAGGCGAGCTACCGCCTTCATTTATACGTGGAATTGTTGCGAAGGATCAGGTGGAAAACATGCAAAGGTAATTAGTAGATTTCCATTGTTTTCTTTCAACCACAAATGCCTAAGGTATATCTCAACACTTATAGGGCAAATGGGAAAGCCAACCCAATTTTCACGGTCTCTATGCTGGAAATTTATCACTTGCAAGTTCAATAGTTCTCTCTGGTAACCAGTATGGAAAAGTGGCGTTATTTATGCAACATTCCAATGTACATTTTTTTGGAAAAGACACCTTTTTCAGGTAATTCACTTTTTTTCTTTATGCTGCTGGGCCCCATTCTGTAACGTCCATTCAGAGAAGCTACTCTGTTAGAGCCCTATCCTATTATAAGGAGAGAAATACTCCATAGAGTACTTTTCATCATGCCTACAAACATATCCCTAGTAAAGATTCTGCCCAAAAACTATTCTTCCCTTTTAAGTTTTTTTTAATATGATCTACATCCTGTCACAGCCCTCCTCCTCTTTTGCTGTTTATAGTTTTGAAGAGAATTACAAAATAAGCGTCCTTCAAGATAGAAATTCAGTTTCCTTTTATAGTTTTTTACAAATTTTTAAAAACAATGGCTTACCCCACACCTGCGTTTACGATTTTCTAGTGGTACCGCAGGGTTTGTACACGACCTGGAAAAGTCTAGGAAATTAGAAGTAGTAATGGATAGGCGGGTACACTAGCCATACAGTCTCTAGGTAACGTAGCTTTGCGCGTGCTGACAAGAGACAAAAACTTGAGGATCTTCGGGATTTAAAATAAGCGCGAGTTTTTTTAGCACGAGTGCACGGACATCTAGGCCTTAGTTTCAAATACGTGTAGTAGGCTGTAGGCAATTTCACACTTATTTGAAACTAGGGCCTAGAGTGCACTGGAGCTAAAAAAACTGGCGGATATTTTAGATCCTGAAGTTTTTGTCTCTTGACAGCACGTACAAAGCTACGTCACATACAGACGTGGGTTTGCGCGTGCTGACAACCGATGTTGTAACAGAGTATATACAGAATAGGGTCTTTGCGCCTGACGTCAAGTTACCTTCCCCCTTTCCTCTCCCCTTGCCGGCTGCCCGCTCTGGCCACGTTAGGACGCCATGTTGACATCCCCTGAAAACCGGTTTTCGCCCCCTATTTCTTCTCCCTTTTTACTCTCGCGGAAACACCCTATAAGCTGCCGTCGAAGATAGGGAGTTGCCTATCCTGTAGAGTGAAAACAAATTTCCTCACGCGCATTCTTTATCATGGTAATAGTTTCAAAAAGAGGGCTAAAAAAATTGGAATTTAATTTTTGTTAAAAGGAGTCTTTTCATGAACTCCTTCGGTGGAAAGGTAAGAACACCCTTCATCTCTACCCCCCCCCCCCCCCCGCAAAATATTCTCTTCGCGGGAGGGATGAACACCCTTCGGCCACGCTTTCCTCCCCCAGCAACATAGGGATTTTATTTAAAGGCCAATATCAAAAAGGGACCGGCAGACTAAGCCCCCCCCATCATTTTTTGACAGCCACGCTTTTGATGGAATCTGATGGGGTAGAACTACAAATTTTTGGTCTCAGGCTCTAAATCCAGTGACACACTGAGACATTTCGTGAATTTCAAGTTCGTCCGCCAAACACCAATGTATCACTTGTGTGTAAAATGCATATGCTTTTTGGCTTGAAAGGCTAAATTTTCAGTCTGCAACTGGCTTTAGGAATTTAAAGCGTATATTTAGAATATATTAATTTATATTTATATGATTAAAAAAGCCTAATTGCAATTAAAATTATACTATTTCATTAAAATTAGGCTTTTTTAATCACATAAATTAATATATTCTAAATAAATATACGCTTTAAATTCCTAAAGCCAGTTGCAGACTGAAATTTAGCCTTTCAAGCCAAAAAGCATATGCATTTTACACACAAGTGATACATTGGTGTTTGGCGGACGACTTGAAATTCACGAAATGTCTCAGTGTGTCACTGGGTTTAGAGCCTGAGACCAAAATATTGTAGTTCTACCCCATCAGATTCCATCAAAAGCGTGGCTGTCAAAAAATGATGGGGGGGGGCTTAGTCTGCCGGTCCCTTTTTGATATTGGCCTTTAAATAAAATCCCTATGTTGCTGGGGGAGGAAAGCGTGGCCGAAGGGTGTTCATCCCTCCCGCGAAGAGAATATTTTGCGGGGGGGGGGTAGAGATGAAGGGTGTTCTTACCTTTCCACCGAAGGAGTTCATGAAAAGACTCCTTTTAACAAAAATTAAATTCCCAATTTTTTTAGCCCTCTTTTTGAAACTATTACCATGGATAAAGAATGCGCGTGAGGAAATTTGTTTTCACTCTACAGGATAGGCAACTCCCTATCTTCGACGGCAGCTTATAGGGTGTTTCCGCGAGAGTAAAAAGGGAGAAGAAATAGGGGGCGAAAACCGGTTTTCAGGGGATGTCAACATGGCGTCCTAACGTGGCCAGAGCGGGCAGCCGGCAAGGGGAGAGGAAAGGGGGAAGGTAACTTGACGTCAGGCGCAAAGACCCTATTCTGTATATACTCTGTTACAACATCGGTTGTCAGCACGCGCAAACCCACGTCTGTATGTGACGTAGCTTTGTACGTGCTGTCAAGAGACAAAAACTTCAGGATCTAAAATATCCGCCAGTTTTTTTAGCTCCAGTGCACTCTAGGCCTAGTTTCAAATAAGTGTGAAATTGCCTACAGCCTACTACACGTATTTGAAACTAAGGCCTAGATGTCCGTGCACTCGTGCTAAAAAACT
>JAEQBA010000768.1:15966-157040 GCA_019434445.1 Phalangium opilio
CCCTAGGCGCCCATGGCTCGAGCAACACGACCGACACGAACAACAATTAGAAAAGGGGGGCTGAACCCGATTCATTGCAATTGGGAAGTCTTCCATTTTTGAACCTTTGTAACGTTGCCCGGATATGTACGTTACAGGTCTCTCTACGAGCGCGATTTTAAGTAGCGAATGTAGGAGATGTTAAAAAGTGACTCTTCGTTTTGAGGGTAGAAATAGAACTGATATTTTATTATTCGGAACAACAGTCAACCTGTCATAAAAACCATTCGGAGAGAGTTTCTTAACATCTCTCCGCCAAGTCATCAAAACATAAATTAGGTAGATTATCGGAAACTCCAATTAGTGCCTAATGGCATCCTAGTCCGGGAGGTCAGGGTCACGAGGACCACCCCAGCTAAGATGACAATAGGACACCCAAAGGCATAGAGGGTGGAGAGTATGGAGACGCGCGGCTTTTAGCGACTATACGGCGAGTGAAGTAGACGGCCGTTACACCTTCTACTCTCAAGAACACAATTTTTAAAATGAAATGAAATGGTAGAGTGTTGGTTATGCCTGATTCGGCTGTGGGAAAAAGTGAAGCGAGCAATTTTAGCATGTTGGCGGTTAAAATCAAAGGGGGTGATCACTTTGGTTTCGTGCCTGCTCCTGGCCCATTGGGCCGAATCCCATTAGACCGAGTGTCCCATTGAACCGAATCCCGTTGGGAACCGAATATAGCAAAATGTGCGGGTTTATTATCTTAAAATTTCATTGCTATTAAAAGATTATTTTTAAACGCGTATTTTAAAACTGAATTAAAAAATACCTCTTTTGGTTTAAAGAAAAATACCGTTGTCTTAAGCTTGCGTCTATCAATACACTTTCCTATAAAATAATTATACTGTGATGGTCAAATCCCAAGTTAAAAGGATGCCTCTATTGTAACCGAGCCGAATCAATGCCAACCTGAAATGACCCGTAAAACAATCAATATTTTGGAAAAGGCATTTATTTATTGTTCAAGGAACTTAATAAATGCAGCGTTAATTGCTCCAGAATCTTTTTTAAAATAATTTGTTGGAAAAGGCCCGCTTTTATTATGCAAAGACCTCAATGAAAATAAAAATATTATGGAAAATCGGTTATCCCACCTAACCAAACCAAACCTAACCTAACCTAACCTAAAACCAAACCTAACCTAACCTAACCTAACAAAACCAAACCAAACCTAACCTAACCCAACTTAACTAACCAACCAACCTAACAAAACCCAACCTAACTAACCCAACTTAACCTAACCTAAACCAACTTAACCTACCCTAACCAAACTTAACCTACCCTAAAACCCAACTTAACCTACCCTAACCCAACTTAACCTACCCTAACCCAACTTACCTAACCTAACCTAACCCAACTTAACCCAACTTAACCTAACCTAAACCAACTTAACTTAACCCAACTTAACTAACCCCAACTTAACCTAACCTAACCTAACCCAATTTAACCTAACCTAACCCAACTTAACCTAACCTAACCTAACCTAACATAACAGTAATGTTTGGAAAAGGCATATTATTTGAGAAGTCAATGAAGCTAAACATCAATATTTTGGAAAAGGCGTAACATTGTTAAATGATTTATAAAAACTAATATACTTTCGGTTGAAGGGAATTCGTTCCAATGCGATTCGATGGGATTCGATTGAATGGGGAAAAAATTCCCTTTTTTTATAGAAAACCGACATTGGGCTAGATTTTAAAATACTGTCTAGAAATTTCGGACGAATGGGATTCGTTCCAATGGTATTCGGTTGAATGGGCAGACTCCTCGTGCCTAATAACGAATGGATAAGGAAAAAGTAATCGTTGTAGACCTGTACCTTTTACTACAATATAAGGATTATGCTTAACCTTTAAAGGGAGGGTGAAGTAGAAAATGAAGTGATTTTTTATCGATTCTTCTACCAATTAAAAAACCAGTCTGTATGGTGTAACATTCGGGAAATATTCCCGAGTGATTTTAAAATTAAAATTAGGTTCAGATTTTAATAATATTTTAATTAAGGACGTCCGACCAATCGCGTAACGCCCTGCCTTTTTGTTAACCAAATTCTCGTGTCACGCGCCATGTCTCGCGCCACGATTGTCACGTCGCGCGCAAATTTTATCAAATCTCGTGATAAATTTCATTCGACACGGAACGTGTCACGAGAATTTTGTTAACAGAAAGGCACGGCGTTACGCGATTGGTCGGACGTCCTTATTTAAAATTATCCTTAAAACCTGAGCCTAATTTTAATTTTAAAATTTTTCTGATGTATTTCCTAAATGTTTCACTATGAAGACTGGACTTATAATTTGGACAAGAATCAATAAAAAATCACTTCATTTTCTACTTCACCCTCCCTTTTTAAGTGGCGTGCACTTGATAGCGCTAACATCCTTACATATAATACCTTTGAACACGAAATCTGATAGTGATTATCCCCTCGATATAATTATAGTCAGACTTATCAGCTCCTCTTGTTGGTTGCCCCAAGTTTTTATTGTTGTGCTAAAAGCATTCACTTGGTTATTTTGTATACGAGAAGCTATGGGAAACCTTTTACTTTAGAAGGACAGGATGGTTGCAATTTAGGGGGGGGGGTTACAGAGTCAGGACCAATAAACTTAATGACTCATGGGACAGACAAGGAGATTGGTTAAAGAATTTTTAGCTTTCCGATGCTTTTGAAATGAAAGCAATGTCTTTTTACTGTTTTTCTTCTACAAATTTGTCATAGCGTTGGTGTTGGGTAAAAAACTGAAGAAGTACAGTCAAAACAAAACTGGAGACTTCAGTTACGGTTTTAATATCCATTAAAAGCACTCAAAACGGTGTATCCCTCCCTCTACGCGCCTGGTAGGGGGATGACACTGAGCTAAGAGCAAAGTAGTCCATACAAGAGCGCGACCAGAGGGAGGGATACACCGTCTACACCCCCTCTACCGCTAGTCCCGTTACTAGTCTATAGCCTTAGATCGTTGTTGGGTGATGTACAACCTTAGCACATTGGAAAGCACACGGACTAATGCAAAATGATTATTACATAAAAACGTCTTGGTTTGGACCAAGGCCGAAAAAACAAACGATATGTGTGAGGTTTATCAATTGACTGAAGTTCAGATATTGAAATTTTTTTCTAGTTCTTTTTATCCACTCAATCCTTAATCAATATTTAATTCAATCAACTGATTTTACTGTTAATCGATCTAGTCCCTCTAAATTAATTGAAAAAATTACATATCTACGCTTTTTCAAGAACAATTAATTTCATGATAAAATGTTTTCGAAAATGTAATTGTTCTTGAAAAAGCGTAGATATGTAATTTTTTCAATTAATTTAGAGGGACTAGATCGATTAACAGTAAAATCAGTTGATTGAATTAAATATTGATTAAGGATTGAG
Organism: Phalangium opilio; assembly: GCA_019434445.1. Classification (NCBI taxonomy): domain Eukaryota; kingdom Metazoa; phylum Arthropoda; class Arachnida; order Opiliones; family Phalangiidae; genus Phalangium; species Phalangium opilio. The sequence goes on from JAEQBA010000768.1 coordinate 19,397, forward strand.
TGGATAAAAAGAACTAGAAAAAAATTTCAATATCTGAACTTCAGTCAATTGATAAACCTCACACATATCGTTTGTTTTTTCGGCCTTGGTCCAAACCAAGACGTTTTTATATAATATCTGTCACTTCAGTCTTAATGTAATTAAATTTTGAATAATTATGTTTGCTTTACCGTCATACATTTGCACTCTAAAATATAATGGTGCATTCAAACACCATATATGTTTTTTTTCCAGTGTCATAAAAGACATCATTTAGGGTGTACTTTAACCCCATTTCTATGATCAATTCACGCCATTTACTAATATTATTTGCAAGTATTAAGGAAATATTAAGCATTTATGCACCATTTACAGTGGCTGTTAACATCTTTTTTAGACAATCTATTGAACTTCTAATATTACTTAGTTGAATGGTTTTAAAAGTAGGGAAAAAGTACGCTACCTATGTCACCTTATTAAACCAAGTGAAGTGAAATAATTGTTAAATATATATTATAACCACTACACCACATAGTCTAAGTTTTCCAAGAGATCTAACTAATTATTATGTCCAATCAAGATGGTTAAAACATGTATCTACCGGGGCTCGAACCTTGGACTCTCCGCGTGTGAAGCGGACGTGATAACCACTACACCACAGATACGTGGTAATACCGAGTTTTCCAAGAGATCTAGCTAATTCTTTTGCCCAATCACGATGGTCAAAACATGTATCTACCTGGGCTCGAACCTGGGACCTTCCGCGTGCGAAGCGGACGTGATAACCACTACACCACAGATACGTGGTAATAGCGAGTTTTCCAAGAGATCTAGCTAATTATTATGTCCAATCACGATGGTCATAGCCGTACTTCTGTAATTAAGTAAAATTAACATACTTAGACTTAATTGTTTTGATCAAACTGGCCGATAGCACACCCTGAATACTTAATTGTTAATTTAAGATAATTCCGAAAAGTATCTTCGCTGTAGTTTTTAAGTTATCGGTGGGGAAAAATCACGAAAAACCCATGTTAATCTCCATAGGAAATTAGCAAAAGCGGGTGAATATTATTTTAACGTTACAAAACGGTATCAAGTCATATCTACAAGGGCCTACCGGCCCTGTAGAATTGCCTTGTTTGAGAATGATAAAATAAAGGGGCTAGATAAAATTCATCCCCTCTCACCTTTAGAGAAAACGATGTATAGACATGGAGACCGGGGAGCGAGCATATATCATTATTATTAATTGGGCATGAAATTGTTTTTCACCATCAGCTATCAGCTTCATTTTTTGAAGCCAGCTGTTGATGTTTTCTGGGAGAGGACACAAAAAGAAACTTTCGAAGAATTGTCGGGAAAAGAACTTGTAGTAGCTGGAGATGGAAGGATGGACAGTCCAGGGCATTCCGCCATGTTTTGCACGTACACTTTGGCAGATACTGAATCAAAGAAAATCATAGCTATATCCTACAAAGACGTTCGACACGCTGAAGGGAAAAGCCCGAACATGGAGCTCCTGGCTTTCAAAGGTGCGTCCAAAGAGGTTCTGGAGCTTGGCGCCCAACACAATGTCAAAGTGCTGGAAGTCGTCACAGATGCTCATTCGGCAATTTCAGCTGAGCTAAGTTAGTTTGAAGCACGACATTAACGTTTGGCGATTTTAGAATGCATGGTATATTTATGAAAAAAATTTATTTGCGACTATTCGTAGGGAAGGAGGATTGTTGTTTGCCAGGTGTAAAACACTCGTGGGACACGTGGCATGGTGGCAAATTAATATTAAAGAGATTGAACGAAGTAAATATGTTTCCATTTTTAAATCTCTTGTCACACCCTTTATCAAGTGAATGAAACAGAACGTTTTTCATGTAGATTGGACTGAAATCTAAAGAACATAGAGATTTATGTCACTGGGCTCCTCTACTACGTAATCATTTCTGGTGGTGCTCCAAAAATTGTCAAGGACAGGTCTTCACTATGAAGGTATTGCGCTATGATTACCTTGAATGAATCTTGAAGAACAGGTGGTCATTTGAAATCCAATTATTTATAGAGTTTGTGGTTGACTTGTCTCCACCATGTTATCAACGAGCATGAGTGGCACTTGGAGATAGGCATGTTCAATCATTGCGACCATGAACCTTTAACTGAAGAGCAGCTGGAAAAACACCCCTGGTTACAAGCCAACTCTCCCACTTTCTTAAAATTAAGAAGCGAAGTTATGAGGAAGTACCTCTTGAAAAATATGGGATACTTCACAAACTTTAGGTATGCGTGAGTACCTAGAGATGAACTGTACCACCATTCATCACGCGCAAATCTTGTTTGTTACAGGCACACAGGCTTTCTCGAAAGTTACCACATTCTAATTCTAATGTATGCCCCAAAAAGAATCGCTTTTGGGTATGTCTAACTTTGTTTCCGTCGTTTACCATGTTGACATAGTAATTTTTGTCTGTGATGTAGCTACTGGGGCTACCAAATAAGGATTAAATTAGCCGCCATAGACCACAACAAGCACTGTGGAAGGCCTCGGGCTTATAGACAAGATGGACAGCCAAAGTAAAATTTCATTAATATACTTATTATAGCCTATGTGTTTGTGAAATAAGCATAACGGTCATAAATGTGTGGATTCCAGAGATACACGTGCCTACAGTAAACGAACGAAGGCGTGGTACATTGTGCCAATATATGAGAAGAAAAAATATTCTTATATTCCGGAATTAATGCGGATCATTTTTTGCTACCGACTCGTATTTCTAGCGAGAAGTTTGAAATGAAAGTAACTTTATTTATGATAGATTCTCCCAGGTCACATAAAAATTTGGGGGCAGAAAGGGGGGAGAAGATGCCCAGCCGTAAGAGGTAATTTTAATGCTTCCGCAGTCTATAGACAGCGAAAGCAAAAAGGTAAGGTTGAATAAAAAACAACAAATTCGGTTGTAAAATGTTGAAATCATCCGATGTTCATTGGTGTAGAAGTCCGCGTGACCTTGGCTTTCCTATTGGACCAACGGCCACACCCATTTCTGTCCTTAACATCAATAGGACAAAAGGGGACAATGGATTCTTTCCCCCATTGGTCTCAGATAAACCTCACTTGTTTCTTGTTACTTTTTACATTAATTTCAAATAAAAATTTTAATGCTTTTGCAAATATCGTCTCTTTATTTCAAATGAGTTCGTGTCGCGGAATAACAAAGGGTTACTACTGATCACTATAATACATAGAAAGGTCAAGGGGGCTAAAAAATAGGCCTAAAAGGTCAGGGTATTTTATTTTAGAGAAGAAAATTTCTTCAGCTGTTAGTTAAAGGGGCGATCTTACTCATAGAGCTTAAAATAGCCGTTGGGGTTTGTATAAAAAGAGAGGGGTTGGAAGTAGTATATAAATAAGAGAACGGGATGGGTTTGAATTTGCCATAGAGATAACATGGGGTATGATACACTATGAGAGAAATAACATTGGGTATAAAAATTCGACGGTCTCGAATTATCCGAAGCGGCTGTTTTGTGCACCTTGGACGGCACGGAGAGTACGTAAGTTTCACGGTAAAATGAGAACAGAGCGGGACGGGTTTGGACCATAGAAATAACACTGTGTGTATAAATTTTGCCGCCTCATAGTACGGTAGAGGCTGACAAAGGTAGTACGGAGGATCCGTACATAAATCGACAAGGGGGATTGGATTCTTACCGTTTCAGAGTACGGGGGAAGACCGAATTAATTGTATGAAAATTATTTGCCTAATCATCGGTGCTTTTCCTGGTATATTACGGGAGTCTGGTGTCGAGACAGAACGAAGAGTTCTCAAATTTCCCTTCCGAGAGAGAGGAGAACGTTTTCAGTGTGCTTAATGTATAAAAGAGCGTGCATTATAAATTCTCCATAGGATTGTACATACAACATTGAATATAGGGTATATAATTTTTCTGAACAATGGAAAATGAGGATTGCTTTTAATGACACCGAGCCAAGGGTTATGGAGAGGCCGACTAAATATTACGGTTAGTTATTTAGGTAGAGTTTTCAAGGATGATCTATACGTCGTTTACCAGGCAAATTCCATGGGGGCTGCCATTGCGTGTTAGTAGTTTTTGCTACCGCCATCTAGCGTCGAAGTAAAGCGTAAAATTCGTTATTTTCGTCTCTTTAAACGTCAGTGTTTAAAGCCATCTAGCGTTCAAAAGCAGGAAGTTCAAAAGAATCGTCTGAAATCCGTTTGGGCAGTGAATCCCGTTATTTGAAAATATTTTTAATTCTCATCAGTAATTAGTTATTAGTAAGTTTTGAAAAATAAAAATGGCAAGTTGCGGTCGAACATGTTCAGTTCTTGGCTGTAAGAGTAGTGATAGAGATTTAAGGGAGTGGAGATCGCAGCTTTGCAAAGTTCATTCGGGACCTGACAAAGGGTTAACTCTGTGCCATAAAGATTGTTGTTGTCCGGTGCCTTTTGGGCTTCATATTTTCCCCAAGAATGATAAATTACGAGGTCAATGGCTTGAAGCACTTGGCAGATAAGATTATTTACCAGGAAAGAGAGCTGTTGTGGGTATTTGTTGTGTCGCTCTTGCTCAGTTCTTGTAAATTTAATATTTTTATGAATGTGCAGGTTTGTTCGTTGCACTTCATTGATGGAAAACCAAATAAAGAACACCCTATCCCAAGCATTGACCTAGATAATGAATGGAAACCAAACCGTAAACATAAAAGATCTATCAATTTGAGCTCTAATGATGATAGTATTTCATCAAAACGGCCTCGTACTGAAGATAACACTCTTGATAGTGCCATAAACTCCTCATTTTCATCTTCAAACAATTCTCTGCTTGAAAAATCCCAGTCTAGCGAGTCCAGTTTTCATGAATCAGTGTGGGAAAATAAGAGTTTCAATAGCTCAACAGATGAGATACTACAAAAATGTACATGCTCAAATAAAGTTATGGTTAGCGTTGGGACACAATACGAAGAGCCGATAAAAACCGCCAACGCTCAAACTCGGTGGGAAGATCCATCACTGAAAGATCATGATTATACCGCGAAAAGTCTTTATTCTAAAGCTGCAAGCCATCATATTTCAGTGCAAGTTGAAATGCATGATTATCAACGTGTTAGTAACAAGGACTGAAAGTTTTTAAATGGTTTTGATGTCGATCGTTTTGACAAACTTGTAAAAACACTATCCAAGAAGCCTGTTAAGCCCCCTGCTCGATGGAAATACCACATCAGATATATATGGTGCTTATGAAACTGAGACTAAACCTTCTTTTTCAAGATCTGGGGCGCAGATTTTATATTTCAGGTTCTCTAGCTGGGAGAATATTTAAATACTGGTTAAACATTATGTATGAAAGACTCTCAGATGTGATATGTTGGTTACCTAGAGAAACCATATATAGTAGTGCACTGGTGCCGTTCAAAGTTAATTATCCTTTAACAACGTGCATCATAGATTGTACAGAAGTACTTGTTCAGCGACCAAGAAAACTTAGAGCAAGAGCATTGACTTACAGCAACTACAAAAGCCATAACACGATGAAGGCATTAACAGCGATAGCTCCAAATGGATTAATCATGTTTATATCGCGTTGCTACGGAGGAAGAACTAGTGACAACTTTATCACACGAGACTCTGGCTTTTAGAAATACTTAGTACCCGGTGATGAGGTATAAAACCTGTTAATTGTTTATGTAAACGTCAGTAAATCTTATTTATCTAACACAGGTTATGGCTGACCGTGGTTTCAACATAGAGGAAGATCTTGAATTCATCTAAGTGAAACTCAGTATTCCAGCGTTTACTCGTGATAAGAACCAGTTGGAAGAGGAAGATGTAACTGAAACTAGGCAAATAGCTAGCGTTAGAATAGAGATTGAAAGGGTAATTGGGAAACTGAAAGGCTTCAGAATATTGAAAGGAATTTTGCCACTGTCTTTCTCTAAAAAGGAGGATAAAATTATGAGTCTATGCGGTGCTTTATGCAATTTGCCACAGACAATCACTGGTAAGAGTACAAGCACGATGGAAAAAAATTAATAAGTATAAGACGTTTTCACGATCTTTAATTGAGATTTTGAACTTAAGGAACATTTTATTGTATCATAGCAGTAGCGTCGCTAGGGTTTGAAATTTAGGGGGGCTAAATCTGGGCAAACTATTTTAAAATTATTTTAAGAAATTAATATAAACAAGATGGCCCAGGGGCTGGGACTTAATAGTAGCGATATCGTTATCTATTTAATTAGCACATAAATAAAACGAAAAAAAAAATCAAGGACCCTAAAAAAAATCAGAAGTGTCAGACCCCACAGTGGTAGCGTATCTTACAGCTGCGCCAGCCAGCCGGGTTCAATTCCCGGGTACGGTGTAAAAATTTTTCTAATCAAAATAAAATCTCTAACTGAGCTCAGCTACCACTATTGGTGGGTTGAGGTAGTATCGAGTTCCATTTAAGCTAAAATCTGACGATAACGAAAGCGACAACCCCGGCCACTACTACTACAGCTACTACGGCTCGGGTCAAACTAAGAGCCTATCGTATACTACGATGTGGCTAAAAATTGCATAATGGGTTCATTGGAAAATGTGAAGACCTTTAAACTATCTATAAATTTGTGTCAACATGAAATTATTCGTAGTTTAAGGATATACAACCTTTTATTGATAAAGACTACGGAACCGATTATGAAGGATTTTCACTCATCTTAGGTTGATTATTAGTTTTGGTTAGCTTTTAGTCCACACTATTGGGACTTCCTTCGAAAGAACATGAAACGTTTAACTTGTCTCCATCTGTTTTTTTCTTCAAAATTTTTCTGTTTGATATTGAATTTTTTTACATATTGCTACAGAATTTTGGGTTGCTAACAGCAATTTTTTGGTAGGGTTTACGGATTATTTTGGGGAGGGGGGGGGGCTAAGTTTGGAATTTGGGGGGGGCTATAGCCCCCCCAAAAAAGGCCTAGCGACGCCACTGTATCATAGGAAACATTGTTATCAATTATCAGGTTAGGGTTCGTACGAAATATTTGGGATTGGAAATCCCTGACTTTTTATCCCGTTTTTCAACCCCTGATTTAAACAGTTCCGTACGAACCCTGCTTATACTGTATTTTATCACATTTTTACAATTGATTTTGTAAAAAGGAACTTAAATATGGCAACTTTAGCTTTTTAGCATAGAAAGCGGCCACAATAACTGGTAGCATATGACTAGCATACACGTTTCTAATTTTTTAAGATCTGTTCCTTATATTTTTCATTGAACGGAACTTCCAATTGATTTTTTTCTTGATTAGTAAATATGTAGAAATAACACATAGATCTATTTCAGCAAAAATGTTGAATTTGAATTTGCAAATAATAGCCGTTTTTTCCATTTTCGTGCAAAGTGTATCTCCCATTTTATCTAATCTCATGTGGTACTTGTTGCTTGCAATTTGATTTCTTACATTTGCTCATGACCAGTGAGGCCATCTGGGCTAGCGCTTAACCAGGGTTCCGACTTTGAAATCATTGTTCCGACTTTGAAATCATTGTTCCTACCAGCTTCACTTGCAAAAGATTTTCGTCACTAAAAATATTTCTTGCTACAGGTTCCTTCATTGTGCCATGCTCTGTTGCTTTGTTTCCCCTGAATTTTGGAAATACGTGGTTTTTAACGAAATTAGCAGGAGATGTTGTGGGTTTCTTGGGAATCCCTTTGGCTGTTGAAGCTGTTATATGTATTTGCCTAATTTCATTCCATAGTGCGCTTTCTCCCTGTTTTACTGTTTCTTCTTTCAATTTTTCAATATTGCAGTCTACAATTTCCACGAACTTCTTAAAAAAAGCTGTGGTAAACATTGCATTTTAACGAATCCGATGTCATAGGTTTATCGGTATTTACGATATGGCAACTATGGACAATATTTTTGCTTGAACTATTTAGCTTTTTATATGGGCTGAGCCGCTGAGAACGTTTCGCGGAATGGGTTTATCAATAATTTTGGTATTTAGAATGATTGAACCTGGCATATTAACTAGTTCGGCCAAATCTGAATTTAAAAAATGTTTCCTAAGAGATTCGTGTGAGTCAAATTTGAAGGGCTTCTTGGCTTCTTTCACAACTTCTTTTTGATTTTTTGAAAATTCTATTGCTACAAAAGCTTCAGGTTCTATTTTTCTTTTTGTTCCGGCATTCCACTGATTTTGGCCATCGGTACATGATGGACCTCTCGCAAATTCAGAGTTCCAAAACTCAACTTTGAACATAAGTGTAGCAACATGGCTACATACCCGAGCTTTTCCAGCCATGCACGTACAAAAAGCCGTTACAATTGTACCATCAGGTGTTGAAACAAACCAAGAACGATGATCCTTCTTTGTCAATTTCTGTGATGGTGTTACGTCACCTTTCAACGCAACTAACTGGCGACCAGCCATCGCCAACTTAATTTGCCCCACCCATCCACTTTCCAAGTAATTGCTTGCTTGCAAGCTTTTTCGAGCGTCGGCTGGTTGGTTGTCACAAGCTTTGCTGTTAATTATACATTTCGATATTCTTTCTTTTGTTATTTTGGGCCAGTTTTCCATATCATCTACCCATTCTTCATTAGGAATCATAGCAGGGTTTTTAAGCAAAGTATCTTCTCAAAGTAGTCTTAAAATTCAACCTTGTTCTTTATTTAATAAATAAATTCCATACCTAAAGTTATAATTTCGACATCCATTTCAAAAGTTTTCGAAAAACTTCTAACGTGTAACTACTTACAAAGCTGGTTTCTCGTCCATTTTAAAAATACGGAATAATATCAAAGTACAGAATTCGCTCACTAGATGGCGCTTACCAAAAACTACTAACATTTAAAAAATTGGAGGTAACCTCATACATCGCGTATAGTTAAGTCAAAAAGCATCGTCTGAAAGGGGCTGTAGTTAAAAAAGTACACATTCTTCTAGCGTCTCGTAACTTTCACATAGTCACTAATATAACGTATTGTACAGTCTGTTAGAAAAGTCTTTGCCCGTTGATTTTTTTTCCGAATATTTTGAATAATTCAAAAACCGTTGATCACAGAGAATTAACATTTGACACTAAGATAGATATTTTAGTTCTCCATCAAATGAGACCAAATTTGAAGTCGTAGGTCGAAGCACGTGCTAAAAAACGCGAATTTTTCGAAAATCTGAAAATGTTCAACTTTTTAAATATTAGTTTTTGGAGAAAATAAATGTGATTTTCGTTATCAGGGGGGTCAATTTATATTTAGAAAGTGTCTTCAATTTCCTTGTATCTTTAATATTTCGCAAGATATTTCAATTTGTTTAAATTTATAAAATTGAGAACCCTCCAAGTTCCACAAAAAGTGAAAATGAAAACCGTTTACCCAGATATCTAGAACATCCCATATAGGGTATTTCTACCTATCTTTTTGTTGATATGACGAATTAGTAAGTTCCAGCTAACTTTAACTTTTCATTATGTTTAAAGGGATACATAAATGTTCTAATATAAAGAATTTAGTCTTTCACTTCAATATTACCTGACCGTTGTAAATGTCACAAGGAATTTTTTTTAAATGTAAAGACTACTTTCCCATTGGTTTAGTAGCAGGGCCTGAAATAAGGTAAAATTATTATATAACGTGTGTCCAGTAACCTCTCCTTTGACTGGAAAATATATAGAACCCTGCCCTCCGGAGTTTCCAAAAATAGTGTCGAAACCTAATAGTCAAGCTATCTCAACTTCGGAAATATTTATCGGTCAAAATGTCAAGTGACCTTAATTTTTAAAAAAAAATATGGGGCATTTTCAAATTTAATTGGACAATGTCCTGTGTCCTGTGCTTATTCCCGGCCCTGTTTAGTAGTGTTTACCTGTTTGGATTAAATCTCGTAATCTAAGCTGCTGTTAATTTACGATTGCTGTGACGTTCAATTTCTGAATGTCTTGTATGGGTCATGAGTGAAAACAGTATTTTCAAATGATCATTGGTATGAAATTTTGGGCTTTTCTATTGCCAGGCCTATCGTAACATTGTTAGTACGACAGCAGTTACCACAAATACAAGTTGGTTTTTTAGTTCCGAATCTTAAATTTACTTCGAAACGGTATACGGACTAAATACCCTCAAGACCGAAACCCCATGTCATAATCCCCAGTATTGAAAAAAAACCCCTCCTTATACAAAACCCCCGGTCGTTTTCCCCCCTTCTCTAGGCAAAATCCCCCGGTCATTTTCCCTCATCCTAGAAGAAAGAAAAGCCCCCATTCTCCCATTCTCAAGGCAAAATCCCCTCGTCATTTTCCTATTCCAAGAAGAAAGTAAAGCCCCCCATTCTCAAGGCAAAATCCACGGTCATTTTCCTTCATCCTAGAAGAACGCAAAGACCCCCCCCCCCATTCTCAAGGCAAAATCCCCCAGTAATTTTCCCTCATCCTAGATGAAAGTAAAGCCCCCCCCCGTTCTCATGGCAAAATCCCCCGGTCATTGTCCCTCATCTTAGAAGAAAGTAAAGCCCCCCATTCTCCCATTCTCAAGGCAAAATCCCCCCGTCATTTTCCTATTCCTAGAAGAAAGTAAAGCCCCCATTCTCAAGGCAAAATCCCCGGTCATTTTCCCTCATCCTACAAGAACGCAAAGACCCCCCATTCTCAAGGCAAAACCCCCGGTCATTTTCCCTCATACTAGATGAAAGTAAAGCCCCCCCGTTCTCATGGCAAAATCCCCCGGTCATTTTCTATCATCCTAGAAGAAAGTAAAGCCCCCATTCTCCCATTCTCAAGGCAAAATCCCCCCGTCATTTTCCTATTCCTAGAAGAAAGTATAGCCCCCCCCCCATTCTCAAGGCAAAATCCCCCGGTCATTTTCCCTCATCCTAGAAGGAAGAAAAGCCCCCATTCTCAAGGCAAAATCCCCCGGTCATTTTCCCTCATCCTAGGAGAAAGTAAAGCCGCCGCCATTTTGTGAAAATATATCGAGTGACGTTTAAATGGCCATATAGGTTACGTCGAATTATGGACTACTAGAAGAAAAGCCCGTTGCGGCTAATACACCAACGGGCGGTAGCGAATAATGTTTTTGCAATTTTTTCCCCTTGGTGACAACTACTCCTTGGTGGCTAAAATTGAATCTAAGCCCAACCTATACTAGAACCTGCAGATAAAACGGCAAATCGACACCCCAAAACTGGAAGGCAGGCCAGGGCGTTACGCTATTGGCCGAAGGTGCCAGTTTTAAATTATCGATGAAATCAGAATCTATTTTGATTTTTAAAATCATTCAGAGATATTTCCTGGATGTTTCACTATGCAGATAGGTCTTATAACTAGTAGATCAATCGTTTGAAAATCACGAAAAGTGAATTCGGACGGGCGGGGCGAGAAAAAATAGGCTGTTATATATTAGATGAGTCGGGGTAGTACCAGTTAGATCCTGCGGAACATGAAGGGATAACGTAAATTCGAATGTGACATGAAAAAGATAAATATAGGATTCAAAATCTGCAAATTGGTTTTAAATATTCCTTTATTTTTCTGTTTGTTACCATATAGAAACGTAAATAAATCAAAAGCGAGAAAAAGTTACATACGAATTTTTGGAAACAAATATTTAGCAATAATGATGGCTAACTAGACTAAACCGTTTTGCATCAATTTGGCAATAAAAATAAACCGCTTGCAAAAATCAATTTTGTTAACAAAGAAAAAACTTATCAATATTTAATTAATACGGCAGCGAATCGCCCCTCACGCACAAACACATTCGTAGCCGTTTCCTAAAGGACACACATAATTTCCGGATGAAATCAGGTGGCAAAGCGTTGTAAGCCGCAAGAACCATGTTGAGAAGATCTTCTCGAGTGTCCGGAATTCTCTTTTCCATGTTGTTTGCCATATGTGCCCACATGGTTTCAATGGGATTTAAGTCCGGCGAGTGCGATGGCCATTCCAACACGTTAATTCCTTCGTGGTCCAAGAAATTGGCCACAATTCGGGCATTGTGCGCGGGGCAGTTGTCCTGTTGGAACCACAGGCTGAAATATTTATGTGATAAGTCAATAAATTCCATAGAATTAATGTTAATTATTAATAAGTATAAACAATTACGTAATCTTGTGACCCGAAAAGTGAAAGATGCCAAAAACACATTTTTCTCGAATGAGCTACTAAATAACACTTCTAGCTCAGCAATATGGACGGCAATAAAAAAATCAAATGGTAAACACATAAAGCCCTGTATAAAACTAGAAATTGATAATGTAATTGTGAGTGATCCCAAAATAATAGCGGAACATTTTAATAACCACTTCACTTATAATCAAGCCATTACCCCATCCACGCAACCGGTCACTGACCCTGTCACATTGGACAATGATCCTAATAAATTCTCACTAACTAAAGTAACCGACTTGGAAGTTTTTTCATGTATAAAACATTTACGTAATAGCAAAGCTATAGGGCTAGATGGTATTTCTATACCACTCATTAGATCTATGGCTGGCCTACTCTCTCCCATCATTGCCAGTATTATCAATGTGTCTTTTGAGACGAATACGTTTCCGGATGCGTGGAAGGAGGCCAAAGTGGTGCCTCTTCATAAATCGGGAAATTCTCTTGAATGGTTTTAACCTTTTTCGTATTATTTTTACTGTTTTGAAAAAAAATCTATAGAACAACAACCCGGACTCACAATATGTGGTTAAAATTTCGAAGAGATCCATCTAACAGTTTATTTTATAAAAAGTCAATTTGCCAAGGGTGGTTTTCATTAACATAAAATTAATTAGCCTTTTTGGAAAAAAACTCGAAACTTCCCATTGAAATAACATTGGATTTTTTATAAAAAAAAAGCCAAATTCTGGACCGTATATTCCAAAAATTATAAATTGCTTAGGATTCAAAACGTTTTTAAATGAACATTAGATCTTTATATTAGGTCCTTTTCTACTTTTCATTCAGAAACTTTTATGTTAAGTATATTCAGTTTTAATTTTTCAAAAATACCTCGATTTACGATTTTTTCAATGATGCCCTGTTTTATTAGAAATTGACAGCACGTTCGTGACAGCGTTTAGTGGTTGAAAACAATTTGAGTAATTATATTTAAAGTTTTATGGATGTTTAGTAAGCTTGAATCCAAGCGCTGTCTGTTCGCGAGTCGATAACCTCGGTTGAAATCTAATTAATTTTCTTTAAGAATACAGCTCTGCACAAGTCTATGGCATTAAACTAAGGAGTAACATTGATTTCTTACTGTTTAAGACAAACAACGAAATTCTGATCATAGGGGACACGAACTGTAACCTAAAAGCCACCACGCTATCGGCAAAGGCTAGACTACTGGGGAATTTCATACAAATGATAACATCCCCGACCAGAATTACCCTAAACTCAACAAGTTTGACTGATCATATTTATGTAAATCACCCGGAACGAATCACAGAGATCATAGTAAAGGCATGTGGAGCATCTGACCATGACCTAACATGGATCATAAGGAAGAAAATGAGTATAAAACTGCATAAGAAAATTACCTCGAAATTCGTTCAAGAACTCCATACAAAATTAAACAAGGCTAAGGAATCCATTGACAGCCCAGAAAGGGGCCTACAGATGTTACAAAATGAAATAATTGACCACCTGGACAAGCATGCTCCGCTAAGAGAAAAACATGTATCTGCTAAAAGCGCCCCGTGGCTAACCTCAAATATAAAACATCAAATTCACATAAGAGACAAATTAAAGACAAAGACAAGAACAGTAAACCATGCTCATAAGGAAAAGTACCAAAATATGTACAGGAAACTGACAAACTTGGTCCACGCTCTTATCCATAAAGAGAAGACAAGATACTTCAAAATTAATATTGGAATCGGCAGTAATGAAACGACCAATATTTGAAAAACCATTAAGCCATACCTCAAGCAAAAGAATACCAAACTTATAACGGAGATGGAATACAAGGCCAATAAAAACAAAGATCCAGAAACTGTAGCAAACATTCTTAACGAATGCTTTGTGAACATAGCAGGGGAACTGCTAAACATGAAGAGTGTATCAAGATGATAGCTAAAGCGCAAAAATTTGACTCACTTACAGCTGCCAGCGCAAAAGCTAATATTACATCTCTGCAACATAATTAGCACCTAGAAGTGCTGAAATTCATGTACAGAATAAAAATTAGTTATTACCCTGACTTTATTGAAGGATGGTTTCAAACAACAAATAATAACGTAAAAACTCGTGACACAACAAATAACTTCTATACGGAAAACTTCTCCAGATATAGAAATAAAAGCTTGAAGCATAAGGGTATAGAGCTCGAGAACAGACTCCCAATGGACATCAAACAAAAACAATCTTATAAACTTGTTATAGATAAGATAAACAATTATTTGAACGATCTTACTAGTCTTAAGCAGAAGTTTATGACTTCTTATCCAGGATAAGAAGTCATTAATTTCTGTCTTGACTAATAGCAGAAAAATTAGAGCTTTTCTCTCTTTAATTTTAAAATCTTAACTTAAAAGCAGGACACTTTTGTAAATAAGAAAATTCTTAAAGGTAAATCCTAAATAAAAGCCTATTATTATTAATATTATTATTATTATCATTAAACTAGATTACTGATTAAAGGAAGTTAAGCTAGATTACCGATTGTAGAAAATCAAGCTAGATTACCGATGGCGGGTAATTAAGCTAGATTGCCGATTCGTAATAATTTCCAGTTAGTGTTTAAATTTCACTAACCACATCTGCTATGAGGATCCATTTTCCGACGTTTTTTCATAATCTTTCATATGGATGAATAATAGTAAACTTCGAAGGTTGTCGTGTCTGAAATTATTTAAAAAACCTTTGTAATTGAAATTTATAACTCACACCATTTTCCGTCTAATTTTGTATTTTTAAATCCTTTACGTGGACCTTTGAGGCAACGGTTTTCCATGTTTTTTGCTTTTGGTGAAAATAATGCGATTAACCAAATAGAAAAATCTTCGTGTTTTTGATGTCTTTCTTTTAAATTGAAATTTATAATAAATCACATTTTGTGTTTAAATTTGATTTACTACATCCGCTATGGGGACCCCATTCCCAATGTTGTTTTATTATCTATCATATGGATGAATAAAAGTTAACATCGAAGGTTGCCGTGTATATTATTATTCAAAAAAAACCTTTTACTTGAAATTTATAATTTACACCATTCTGTGTCTAATTTTGGACTTTTAAACCCTTTACGGGGACCTTTGAGCCAACGGTTTTTCATGTTTTTTGCTTTTGGTGAAAATAATGCGATTTAATTACATATCGTATAACGAAGTAGAAATATCTTCGTGTTATTGATTTCTTTCTGTTAAATTGAAATCTGTAGTAAATCAAATTTTGTGTTGAAGTTTGAATTAATACATAAGTTATGGGGACCCCATTCCCAACATTTTTTTATTATCATTCATATGGATGAATAAAAGTTAACTTCGAAGGTTGTCGTGTTTATTTAAAAAAAACTTTTACTTGAAATTTATAATTTACACCATTTTGTGTCTAATTTTGGATTTTTAAATACTTAACGGGGACCTTTGAGCCAAGGGTTTTTCATGTTTTTCGCTTTTGGTGAAAATATTGCGATTTATCTAGATATCGTATAACGAAGTAGAAATATCTTCGTGTTTTTGATGTTTTACTGTTAAATTGAAATTTGTAATAAATCACATTTTGTGTTTAAATTTGAATTACTACATCCGCTATGGGGACCCCATTCCCAACGTTTTTTTATTATCTTTCAAAGAGATGAATAAAAGTTAACTTCGAAGGTTGTCGTGTATAAATGTATTTTAAAACAACCTTTTTGTTGAAATTTATAATTTAAACCATTTTTTGTCTAATTTTGTATTTTTAAATCCTTTATGGGGACCTTTGAGCCAACGGTTTTTCATGTTTTTTGCTTTTGGTGAAAATAAAGCGATTTATCTAGATATCGTATAAAGAAGTAGAAATATCTTCGTGTTTTTGATGTCTTTCTGTTAAATTGAAAATTGAAATAAATCACATTTTGTGTTTAAGTTTGAATTACTACATCCGCTATGGGGTCCCTTTTCTTAACCTTGAATTATTATTTTTCATATAAATGAATAATAGTAAACTTCGTATGTTGTCGTATCTAATATTGTTTAGTCGTTTGATATAAGAGCTAGTTAAGATAGCAAGTATTCATGTGCTTATCTTCTCAAAATAAAGAAAACGGTGCGTTTGTGTTTAATTTTTATGATCATTGTTAAAATACCGCTTTTATGGGGCCTTCACTCATACCGGAAGTAGTAGTGTGTGCTTTTTAGTTCTTGCGAGGACCGATAAGGGGGCGCTATTATCAGTCCGTGTGTGACACAAAATCGGCAATGTGTAATTTACCGCCTTTGTGGGGACCACTTTAAAAACTAATTTTAAGCAATTAAAATCAAAAAATAATTAATTTGAGCATATGTTTTTTTTGGGTTTAATGGGGACCGGGGTGTGCGTCCCCATAAGTGACTACGGTCCCCACAGGATTGGTGTGTTTTCTCGTCGCGGTCCTCATAAGTATAGTAATGTAAACGCACACAGACACACACGATCGTTACAGAACCTCTCCGTGACATACGTCACTCGGAGAGGTAAAAAGTGTCATCCAGATATAGTGCATATGTTTGATTGTTGGCATATAAGTAAAGGATTTGCCAGTAAATTGAAAACACTGGGGAAGAAAAAGAAATTTTCAATTCTTAGTGAATGGGCCAATAGTATTTCTAACCACATCTACTGGCTAGCTTCGACAAGTGATGGTCATCCAGAGTTAATGGTGGCAAAATGGCTATCCATGTTAAATCACATTCTCGACATTCATGAGGGACACGACGGGCCATTTGGTTGTTGTGAACATGGAGAACTTGAAGGACCAAGTCGAAAATGGTTGATAAGAGAAAGTGCCGCGTATTTAGAATTGGAAAAAATGTCATTTAGGCTCATGCGGGACATTAAGCATCTTTCACCTTACGAACAGACTTCTAATTTCGACGTGTCTGTGTGTCTGTCTGTCCGTTGTTACACCCACTTGACCGCGTTCGCAGTTTGCAAATCGGAGCTAACGTGTATTCAATTTCCAGACCGCATTTACAGTCCCGGAAAGTGTATTCCACTTACAAGCTATTACTCCATTGCCTGTCTAACAACTCTGTTCATTTGTCCACCCCACATGGACACCAGTCTGAACTTACTAGCTTCTAAACACCACCATCTTCTAGTCTTTCGCCCATTCCACATGGACCCCAGTCTGAACTTACTGGCTTCTAAACACCACCACCTTCTCGTCTTTGTCCATTCCACATGGACACCAGTCTGTACACCTGGCTTCTAACACCACCATCTTCTGGTCTTTGTTTTTGTCCATCCCACATGGACACCAGTCTGTACACCTGGCTTCTATCACCACCATCTTCTGGTCTTTGTTTTTGTCCATCCCACATGGACACCAGTCTGTACACCTGGCTTCTAACACCACCATCTTCTGGTCTTTGTTTTTGTCCATCCCACATGGACACCAGTCTGTACACCTGGCTTCTAACACCACCATCATCCTTAAGGTTAAGACATACGCGGCGATCGGCTACGGTTACGAGAAACGTCTAGCCTTCCAATGGAGGGGTCTTCCTCCAAGGTTCACGCAATTGCGATGTTCTTATCTACAGCTGCGATTCGAATCCTTTATATACTACCTATTTGAGTAAGGCGAAACAACGGTCATATCCTTCAATTCAAACGTCAATATTAGTCAAGTCTCTCAAGGTTGTTTAATTATTCTTTTTTAAAACGATATAACGCTCAATAAGGCGAACAACTAACGAAGAAAATATTAAATATTAATTATTTTATTTTAATATTTAAGATAATCTCTTTTCTCAATTCAAAATTAATACGGAAAGAGTTAAAAAGCAGTCTATTTTTTGTCTGTGTGTGTCTGTCCGTTATCACACTAGTGCGCCGAGTTAGCAGTTCGCTTTGTTTTAATGTTTTAAGAAATCCTACAGAACCTTAATATTCACTTTTTCCATAATATAAAGTGAATATGTGGAAATCTTTTTCGTAATTACGATGCATTTAGTACTTTTGTAGCTTTAAAGCTCTGTTTCATTTTGATATTCCAAGGATTTTTTTTAATATTGTTATTTGAAATGGCTGTTTATATATTACTTAAGCTATACTACAACTGTATATAGAATAATCCTTGGTTTAGTGCTTAAGACCTAGATTCCGGCGGGTATATCAAGCATTATCCGCAATAGGCTTATTGAATCAAAGAGTAAATAATTGAGGCCTGAGGTGAAGCAAACTTTGGGCTCTGATTTTCGTGTCTGAAATGAAGAGACATCAACGGTTCAGAGTGAGCCGAAAGTTAAATACACTCTTAAATAATCAGGTTAAGATTTTATAATAGAAGAAAAGATCGTGGTGGCAATTAGAATAGTAAAAGGGCTAATGGTAAACGGGTAGTAGCTACAGACTTTTTATTCTCTTTATGGTGCGCATTGACTATTAGTGCGTCTAGCTACAATTTAGCTTTGGTGTTATTTAACGTTAACATTCATGTTGGCAAACTAAGAATATTGTTGAGGTGAGACGAGACGACAGTGTTTACACTGCAAACCAGTTGTGAATGTAGCTATCAGTATATGCGGTAAACAGCTGAAGCGTAGACTTCATTTCCTGTTCTTTTCCCCATTGACTGATTTCCATGTGTCCATGATTTATCCATATTGGATGTAAAATGTCGTCTGCTTTACTGTATATTCGCTATGCTCGGAATACTGCTTCAATATTTCGTAAATCTTTACTTCAAATAAGAGAAATAATTCCATATCTAGGTAAATAAGTTTGTAGTAATAGACCTCTTGACTTGGAGAGGTAATATTTTGGTTTTCCCAACTTGTATTTAATGCATCATCTTTCGCAGAATCATGGCCAAATGGCCTCGCGGTAGGACCAACATTGGGTGTGCTAGAACCTGTTCCCGAAACAGCCTTTTTTTCAGCTGCTAACACTCTTCTCCTTTCATTTTCTTGTTTCCTAAATTCAGGATCTGACCTTTTTGCCCTCATTCTTTCCCGTGCTTTACGTTTCCTGATTTCCTCTTTACTTAAATTATTATCTTCCTCCATTTTATTATTCAGTTAAATACTCACAAAGATCCGCAAAAGCAATCCCCTTGCAAGACTCTGTAACGTTTGAAATATTATTTTCCGAAGAACGTTATTACAGAAGATTGAATTATGAAGTACTACCTTTGAAATTCAAATAAAGAATGAAAAAAGTGCGTAAAAAAGGTCTTTCACAAATAGGGGGCGTATAAACTAAACAGCATTTGTTTATATTTAAAAATTATACATTGCCCACACTTTTTTAGACACAATAGTGGAAGTTTTAGTCTCATTTAAAACATGTAAAACAATTATCTCATCTACAAATAGCTTACACATGTCTTTTTTACCAATACCTAGCCGTTTGGATTTTTCTAAAGCAATCTTGAAATATATGAAAATATATTTTTAAGCGTTTATAATGATTACTATCTACACCTACACTAATCTAACAAGGAGTATAAATCCACTAGTGGAAGCGGTGTGTTTATTGAAAATATATATTTTTAAGCGTTTATCATTACGCTCTACAGCTACACTAATCTTACACAAACAAGGAGTACTATAAACCCACTACTGGAAGCGGTATTTTTGTTCAAACGTAAAACAATTTCGCTTAAGCTTAACATCTCTAGACATCGGTAAACATGTCTCTTTCACTCCTAGGTAACTGTATGCGCAGGATTTTACGACATTCTAACTCAAATTCATCTGATTATGTTTTAACAAGGTCAAATCTAACTGGAAATAAGATGAAAGGAGTAGAAGCTTATCTGTCTTAGGAAAAATGAAATTTTATCTTAACAGTTCGTTAAATCGTTTATAACGAAAAAACGCGGAAGGGGAAAACGAGCAGACAACAGCGATTTTTGGGGGTGCCAAAGTTGAACTTCCACTCGAAACGCAATGAGAAAGTGGATAAAATAATGCCATCAGCTATTTAACTGCGTCGATATATTTAACGACTTGACCCATGACATGCACTTAACACTGGCTTCTATGAATCCTATTTATTCTTGGATGCTAGGAAACTTGGTAGACGTAACAGTCTGTACCAAGTACCCAAGCATCCTTCAATAAACGCCTGGCAACATTGTGGTACGCATGGTACAACTAAAAAATAGAATGTGTATTTATCTTTCGACTCACTCCAAGCCGTTAACCCCTCATTGCAGAGGATTTGAAACACTATCGTAATTCATAGTGTCTCGAATCACTACGTTCCTGTTCATTATGAACAGTGCTGAGAGAATGATACATCAGAAAGAGCCATTCAAATCGAACTGCCGAAAATATTATCCATATTTTCATTTCATATAACAGAGAAAATAAATTATTATGGTTCTGATAGGAGCTTCCCATTTTGGTTGTTGTTTTCAAAAATATATCGCAATGCACGGGCCTCGATAGATATAGGAGGATATGAAGGAAATATATCACAATGCACGGGCCTCGATAGATATAGGAGGAAATGAAGGAAATATATCACAACGCGCGGGCCTTGTTGGATATAGGAGGCAATGAAGGAAATATATCACAATGCACGGGCCTTGATAGATAAAGGAGGCAATGTAGGAAACATAACGAAATACACGGGCCTTGATAGATATAGGAGGCGATGATTTATCGACTTCGGTACTTGAGCGGTTTATCATTAATATTTAAATAAATATAATTATTTTTAATTATTTTAATCGCCAGTAAATAACTTTAAAAATAGGTTAATCGTTTAAAATAAAGTTGTTCCTATTATCTTTCGAAACTTTGCTAATATTGACGTTTAAAGTGAAGGGTACCCCTTTTGCCCGCTTTTTTCAAATTTTGGGGTATATATACGATTCGTTTCCATTATTATAAGGGATAAAAACGCATAGATATAGGAGGCAATGATTTATCGACTTCGGTACTTGAGAGGTTTATCTTTAATATTTAAGTAAATATAATTATTTTTAATTATTTTAATCGCCAGTAAATAACTATACGATTCGTTTCCATTATTATAAGAGATAAAAACGCATTCGCGTGAACTGATGGTGGAAGCCCTGCCATTGGGAGGCTAGACGTTTCTCGTAACCCTAGCCGATCGCCGCGTATATCTTGAAACCAAACTATGACGAAGGAAAAGAAGCCAGAATGTACTGACTGGCGTCCATGTGGAATGGAAAAAAACCTGAAGATGGTGGTGCATAGAAGCTGGTGTCAATGTGGAATTGACGTAGAACAGAGGATGGTGGTGCATAGAAGCTGGTGTCAAGGTGAAATTGACGAAGAAGAGAAAATGGTGGTGCTTGGAAGCCAGCAAGCACAGACTAGTGTCCATGTGGAGTGGGCGAAAACCAAAACTGGTGGTGTGGGAACTCAAGTAGAATAGCCAGCGGAGACAAACACAATTTTCCAAATTTCCGTGAACTGTCAATGCAGTCCGGAAATTGGGAACACGTTTGCTCCGATACGCAAACTGCGAACGCGGTCACGTGGGGTGTGACAGACACACACACAGACAGACACACACAGACACGGCCGTTACAGAACCTCTCCTGGGCTACGTCACACGGAGAGGTAAAAAATTGGTCGAGTTCCAAAAACATTTCCCACCCCTTCCCCTCAACCTTAAGTCGCGGAACACGGACGCGGGTGCTGGAATCTAGTTCCGCCGTCTACCACCGCGAGCGTCTCACGTTTTGGAGGGGAAATTTTGAAACCGCCACCAGAGGGCCAACCGTTCGTGTGTTATCAAGAATATTCACTTTCGCCGAGTGAAGAATTTGGTTAGCTCAGTACTTCTAGTCTCATATCACTTCTACTTACAATCATCCCACCATTTAAAGATTTAGAATGAAACCAAAGAATTTGAGATCTATCACTACCGACGCTATATACACACGCTATACACGCTGATAAAACACGGAATTCCAAAGGTATTATCTGTACTTATTATGGGAAGGATTCTATCGTAATTGTTGTCGCGAGTCTTCCTGGCGGCATATAAATATAAATTATAATTTCATTTGCCAAATTTTTTCGGGTTACCCGTGGCTCCCCCCCCCCCCATTCGAACTCTATTCGATTGCAAATTTCAATATTCGCACACCCCTACCATAAAACCAAAGCTGTACCAAACACGGCTGGCAAAGCAAAGCCAGTGACGTTTTCGGCTATGATTTGACGCATATATTAAGGGATGACGTCACTATGGGAGGTCCTCCGATACAACGCTGTGAACTGGATCCTGATTGGCCAGAGATAACGGCCCCTTTCATTTTGAAATTGGAATGTTTGATTATATTTTTTTGGCGCCAAATATTTTTTTTCGAAGGTCCAAGTTACAATTTTATTTTTTAAGTTTTACATAAATTTGCCAAGCCCATTTAAATTACTATCCGTATTATTTATATTTTCAGAGTTTTTGACACTTTATCAATAAATGTTTGATTTTTTATTTATGGGTGAATGATCCTATAAAATTTGTTATTTTTTATTACAATACTTATAAAACATTTAATGAACACTTTTTTTTATTTCCTTTGTTTGCTTAAAACCCTCGTTTTAACCTTTAACATATTATTGCCTTTAGAAAGGTTCCTCCATTTACCACTCAGCTTCTGGCTCGACCTTTTAATTTCGAATTCATGGGCAATTTTATACCACAATCCAACACCGTATTTCTCAACACCAATAATCAAACGATTTTCTTCGTCCCCGGTCCAAGCTTTCCTGCATTGTTTAGCCTTAGGACTTCCATTATTATTTTGTAAATCTTTAAGTTTTCAAGCTCGTTAAAGCGTTTCCGTTCAGTATTTTCTTTATCGTCGTGATCTGGCAGAGCGACAGGTTTCACAGGACATTTTTCTTGCTGCTTCACGGGTAAACGTGTTTCGTCATCATCTTGGTCTTGATCAGGTAACGGCGTTTCGTCATCACTTTGATCCTCATTTCCTTTGAGAGCTTTACTGGCGCTAATATCTACCACGGATGACTTGTTTCCTTTGGAAACACTGGTTACATTAAGTTCACCGACATTCATCGATCTACCATGGATTTGTGTCGTTGATAAGACCAAGTCCGTTCTTATTTCTGAGGTGATACTACTAGAGCTCGCCATCTCCCTATTAATAAATACATCAAAAATTAAAACGAACTATATAATAACACAACCGCACAGAGCCTAGTACTAGACACACCGGACTAAACCTTGGCCCTAGGTTAAAGTATAACGAAGACTCAATTGAAAACCGTACAATTAAAGTAGCGGGAAATTTTACCCATCTAGTTTAAAACTTTCAATCACACACATACGGGCACACGATTGACACTTGGGGACCGGTAAGGAGTGATTGACATCTGAGGACCCAATTAACTATAGTTCATTAAAAAGAGGATTTCATAATTAGTTGAGCGCCGTAAAGCATATAATTAAACACTCGCTGTGGAAAAAGAACCCAAGACATTTATATGTAGGGACCTGAAAACACACGATATTTTCACCGCATAAATGGGGACCTTAATTCCAGATTACTTTCAAATTTCAGATATAGATGTCGCTAGGTGAAAGTCCCCACTTGTCAATGAAGTCACTGCGTGGATCTTGAAAGTGTATAATCAAAAAATGTCCCCAGATATAAGGTTGGAAGACTGTTTAGGTCCCCACTTGTAAACCTGAAATCAGCTCAAAACTTAAGTGTTAAGCCTTTAAAAGGTCCGATTACCTAAATTTCATTATAATAATCAATATTTAAAATATAAAATTAAAATATACATGAAATTAGAAAATGTGTGTTTAAAAGACCCCACTTGCCTGTTGAAATGACGGTGAAGGTCCCCACTTGTAAATTTATCGAGTGTGAAAAATGAAATTGAAATACTTGATTGAACCATATAGACTTTGACACTAATTTAAAACCTAATAATTTATACACAAATGTCCCCAGATATAAGGTTGGAAGACTGTTTAGGTCCCCACTTGTAAACCTGAAATTAGCTCAAAACTTAAGTGTTAAGCTAGAAATAGGACTGATTACTTAAATTTCATTCTGATAATCAATATTTAAACTATAAAATTAAAATATACATGAAATTAGAAAATGTGTGTTTAAAAGACCCCACTTGTCTGTTGAAATGACTGTGAAGGTCCCCACTTGTAAATTTATCGAGTGTGAAAAATGAAATTGAAATACCTGATGGAAATATATAGGCTTTGACACTAATTTAAAACCTAATAATTTATACACAAATGTCCCCAGATATAAGGTTGGAAGACGGTTTAGGTCCCCACTTGTAAACCTGAAATCAGCTCAAAACTTAAGTGTTAAGCCTTTAAAAGGTCCGATTACCTAAATTTCATTATGATAATCAATATTTAAACTATAAAATTAAAATATACATGAAATTAGAAAATGTGTGTTTAAAAGACCCCACTTGTCTGTTGAAATGACGGTGAAGGTCCCCACTTGTAAATTTATCGAGTGTGAAAAATGAAATTGAAATACTTGATTGAACCATATAGGCTTTGACACTAATTTAAAACCTAATAATTTATACACAAATGTCCCCAGATATAAGGTTGGAAGACTGTTTAGGTCCCCACTTGTAAACCTGAAATCAGCTCAAAACTTAAGTGTTAAGCCTTTAAAAGGTCCGATTACCTAAATTTCATTATAATAATCAATATTTAAACTATAAAATTAAAATATACATGAAATTAGAAAATGTGTGTTTAAAAGACCCCACTTGTCTGTTGAAATGACGGTGAAGGTCCCCACTTGTAAATTTATCGAGTGTGAAAAATGAAATTGAAATACTTGATTGAACCATATAGGCTTTGACACTAATTTAAAACCTAATAATTTATACACAAATGTCCCCAGATATAAGGTTGGAAGACTGTTTAGGTCCCCACTTGTAAACCTGAAATCAGCTCAAAACTTAAGTGTTAAGCCTTTAAAAGGTCCGATTACCTAAATTTCATTATAATAATCAATATTTAAACTATAAAATTAAAATATACATGAAATTAGAAAATGTGTGTTTAAAAGACCCCACTTGTCTGTTGAAATGACGGTGAAGGTCCCCACTTGTAAATTTATCGAGTGTGAAAAATGAAATTGAAATACTTGATTGAACCATATAGGCTTTGACACTAATTTAAAACCTAATAATTTATACACAAATGTCCCCAGATATAAGGTTGGAAGACTGTTTAGGTCCCCACTTGTAAACCTGAAATCAGCTCAAAACTTAAGTGTTAAGCCTTTAAAAGGTCCGATTACCTAAATTTCATTATAATAATCAATATTTAAACTATAAAATTAAAATATACATGAAATTAGAAAATGTGTGTTTAAAAGACCCCACTTGTCTGTTGAAATGACGGTGAAGGTCCCCACTTGTAAATTTATCGAGTGTGAAAAATGAAATTGAAATACTTGATTGAACCATATAGGCTTTGACACTAATTTAAAACCTAATAATTTATACACAAATGTCCCCAGATATAAGGTTGGAAGACTGTTTAGGTCCCCACTTGTAAACCTGAAATTAGCTCAAAACTTAAGTGTTAAGCTAGAAATAGGACTGATTACTTAAATTTCATTCTGATAATCAATATTTAAACTATAAAATTAAAATATACATGAAATTAGAAAATGTGTGTTTAAAAGACCCCACTTGTCTGTTGAAATGACGGTGAAGGTCCCCACTTGTAAATTTATCGAGTGTGAAAAATGAAATTGAAATACTTGATTGAACCATATAGGCTTTGACACTAATTTAAAACCTAATAATTTATACACAAATGTCCCCAGATATAAGGTTGGAAGACTGTTTAGGTCCCCACTTGTAAACCTGAAATCAGCTCAAAACTTAAGTGTTAAGCTAGAAAAGGTCCGATTACCTAAATTTCATTCTGATAATCAATATTTAAACTATAAAATTAAAATATACATGAAATTAGAAAATGTGTGTTTAAAAGACCCCACTTGTCTGTTGAAATGACGGTGAAGGTCCCCACTTGTAAATTTATCGAGTGTGAAAAATGAAATTGAAATACTTGATTGAACCATATAGGCTTTGACACTAATTTAAAACCTAATAATTTATACACAAATGTCCCCAGATATAAGGTTGGAAGACTGTTTAGGTCCCCACTTGTAAACCTGAAATCAGCTCAAAACTTAAGTGTTAAGCCTTTAAAAGGTCCGATTACCTAAATTTCATTATAATAATCAATATTTAAACTATAAAATTAAAATATACATGAAATTAGAAAATGTGTGTTTAAAAGACCCCACTTGTCTGTTGAAATGACGGTGAAGGTCCCCACTTGTAAATTTATCGAGTGTGAAAAATGAAATTGAAATACTTGATTGAACCATATAGGCTTTGACACTAATTTAAAACCTAATAATTTATACACAAATGTCCCCAGATATAAGGTTGGAAGACTGTTTAGGTCCCCACTTGTAAACCTGAAATCAGCTCAAAACTTAAGTGTTAAGCCTTTAAAAGGTCCGATTACCTAAATTTCATTATAATAATCAATATTTAAACTATAAAATTAAAATATACATGAAATTAGAAAATGTGTGTTTAAAAGACCCCACTTGTCTGTTGAAATGACGGTGAAGGTCCCCACTTGTAAATTTATCGAGTGTGAAAAATGAAATTGAAATACTTGATTGAACCATATAGGCTTTGACACTAATTTAAAACCTAATAATTTATACACAAATGTCCCCAGATATAAGGTTGGAAGACTGTTTAGGTCCCCACTTGTAAACCTGAAATCAGCTCAAAACTTAAGTGTTAAGCCTTTAAAAGGTCCGATTACCTAAATTTCATTATAATAATCAATATTTAAACTATAAAATTAAAATATACATGAAATTAGAAAATGTGTGTTTAAAAGACCCCACTTGTCTGTTGAAATGACGGTGAAGGTCCCCACTTGTAAATTTATCGAGTGTGAAAAATGAAATTGAAATACTTGATTGAACCATATAGGCTTTGACACTAATTTAAAACCTAATAATTTATACACAAATGTCCCCAGATATAAGGTTGGAAGACTGTTTAGGTCCCCACTTGTAAACCTGAAATCAGCTCAAAACTTAAGTGTTAAGCCTTTAAAAGGTCCGATTACCTAAATTTCATTATAATAATCAATATTTAAACTATAAAATTAAAATATACATGAAATTAGAAAATGTGTGTTTAAAAGACCCCACTTGTCTGTTGAAATGACGGTGAAGGTCCCCACTTGTAAATTTATCGAGTGTGAAAAATGAAATTGAAATACTTGATTGAACCATATAGGCTTTGACACTAATTTAAAACCTAATAATTTATACACAAATGTCCCCAGATATAAGGTTGGAAGACTGTTTAGGTCCCCACTTGTAAACCTGAAATTAGCTCAAAACTTAAGTGTTAAGCTAGAAATAGGACTGATTACTTAAATTTCATTCTGATAATCAATATTTAAACTATAAAATTAAAATATACATGAAATTAGAAAATGTGTGTTTAAAAGACCCCACTTGTCTGTTGAAATGACGGTGAAGGTCCCCACTTGTAAATTTATCGAGTGTGAAAAATGAAATTGAAATACCTGATGGAACCATATAGGCTTTGACACTAATTTAAAACCTAATAATTTATACACAAATGTCCCCAGATATAAGGTTGGAAGACTGTTTAGGTCCCCACTTGTAAACCTGAAATCAGCTCAAAACTTAAGTGTTAAGCCTTTAAAAGGTCCGATTACCTAAATTTCATTATAATAATCAATATTTAAACTATAAAATTAAAATATACATGAAATTAGAAAATGTGTGTTTAAAAGACCCCACTTGTCTGTTGAAATGACGGTGAAGGTCCCCACTTGTAAATTTATCGAGTGTGAAAAATGAAATTGAAATACTTGATTGAACCATATAGGCTTTGACACTAATTTAAAACCTAATAATTTATACACAAATGTCCCCAGATATAAGGTTGGAAGACTGTTTAGGTCCCCACTTGTAAACCTGAAATCAGCTCAAAACTTAAGTGTTAAGCCTTTAAAAGGTCCGATTACCTAAATTTCATTATAATAATCAATATTTAAACTATAAAATTAAAATATACATGAAATTAGAAAATGTGTGTTTAAAAGACCCCACTTGTCTGTTGAAATGACGGTGAAGGTCCCCACTTGTAAATTTATCGAGTGTGAAAAATGAAATTGAAATACTTGATTGAACCATATAGGCTTTGACACTAATTTAAAACCTAATAATTTATACACAAATGTCCCCAGATATAAGGTTGGAAGACTGTTTAGGTCCCCACTTGTAAACCTGAAATCAGCTCAAAACTTAAGTGTTAAGCTTTAAAAGGTCCGATTACCTAAATTTCATTATAATAATCAATATTTAAACTATAAAATTAAAATATACATGAAATTAGAAAATGTGTGTTTAAAAGACCCCACTTGTCTGTTGAAATGACGGTGAAGGTCCCCACTTGTAAATTTATCGAGTGTGAAAAATGAAATTGAAATACTTGATTGAACCATATAGGCTTTGACACTAATTTAAAACCTAATAATTTATACACAAATGTCCCCAGATATAAGGTTGGAAGACTGTTTAGGTCCCCACTTGTAAACCTGAAATCAGCTCAAAACTTAAGTGTTAAGCTAGAAATAGGACTGATTACTTAAATTTCATTCTGATAATCAATATTTAAACTATAAAATTAAAATATACATGAAATTAGAAAATGTGTGTTTAAAAGACCCCACTTGTCTGTTGAAATGACGGTGAAGGTCCCCACTTGTAAATTTATCGAGTGTGAAAAATGAAATTGAAATACTTGATGGAACCATATAGGCTTTGACACTAATTTAAAACCTAATAATTTATACACAAATGTCCCCAGATATAAGGTTGGAAGACTGTTTAGGTCCCCACTTGTAAACCTGAAATCAGCTCAAAACTTAAGTGTTAAGCCTTTAAAAGGTCCGATTACCTAAATTTCATTATAATAATCAATATTTAAACTATAAAATTAAAATATACATGAAATTAGAAAATGTGTGTTTAAAAGACCCCACTTGTCTGTTGAAATGACGGTGAAGGTCCCCACTTGTAAATTTATCGAGTGTGAAAAATGAAATTGAAATACTTGATTGAACCATATAGGCTTTGACACTAATTTAAAACCTAATAATTTATACACAAATGTCCCCAGATATAAGGTTGGAAGACTGTTTAGGTCCCCACTTGTAAACCTGAAATCAGCTCAAAACTTAAGTGTTAAGCCTTTAAAAGGTCCGATTACCTAAATTTCATTATAATAATCAATATTTAAACTATAAAATTAAAATATACATGAAATTAGAAAATGTGTGTTTAAAAGACCCCACTTGTCTGTTGAAATGACGGTGAAGGTCCCCACTTGTAAATTTATCGAGTGTGAAAAATGAAATTGAAATACTTGATTGAACCATATAGGCTTTGACACTAATTTAAAACCTAATAATTTATACACAAATGTCCCCAGATATAAGGTTGGAAGACTGTTTAGGTCCCCACTTGTAAACCTGAAATTAGCTCAAAACTTAAGTGTTAAGCTAGAAATAGGACTGATTACTTAAATTTCATTCTGATAATCAATATTTAAACTATAAAATTAAAATATACATGAAATTAGAAAATGTGTGTTTAAAAGACCCCACTTGTCTGTTGAAATGACGGTGAAGGTCCCCACTTGTAAATTTATCGAGTGTGAAAAATGAAATTGAAATACTTGATGGAACCATATAGGCTTTGACACTAATTTAAAACCTAATAATTTATACACAAATGTCCCCAGATATAAGGTTGGAAGACTGTTTAGGTCCCCACTTGTAAACCTGAAATCAGCTCAAAACTTAAGTGTTAAGCCTTTAAAAGGTCCGATTACCTAAATTTCATTATAATAATCAATATTTAAACTATAAAATTAAAATATACATGAAATTAGAAAATGTGTGTTTAAAAGACCCCACTTGTCTGTTGAAATGACGGTGAAGGTCCCCACTTGTAAATTTATCGAGTGTGAAAAATGAAATTGAAATACTTGATTGAACCATATAGGCTTTGACACTAATTTAAAACCTAATAATTTATACACAAATGTCCCCAGATATAAGGTTGGAAGACTGTTTAGGTCCCCACTTGTAAACCTGAAATCAGCTCAAAACTTAAGTGTTAAGCCTTTAAAAGGTCCGATTACCTAAATTTCATTATAATAATCAATATTTAAACTATAAAATTAAAATATACATGAAATTAGAAAATGTGTGTTTAAAAGACCCCACTTGTCTGTTGAAATGACGGTGAAGGTCCCCACTTGTAAATTTATCGAGTGTGAAAAATGAAATTGAAATACTTGATTGAACCATATAGGCTTTGACACTAATTTAAAACCTAATAATTTATACACAAATGTCCCCAGATATAAGGTTGGAAGACTGTTTAGGTCCCCACTTGTAAACCTGAAATCAGCTCAAAACTTAAGTGTTAAGCCTTTAAAAGGTCCGATTACCTAAATTTCATTATAATAATCAATATTTAAACTATAAAATTAAAATATACATGAAATTAGAAAATGTGTGTTTAAAAGACCCCACTTGTCTGTTGAAATGACGGTGAAGGTCCCCACTTGTAAATTTATCGAGTGTGAAAAATGAAATTGAAATACTTGATTGAACCATATAGGCTTTGACACTAATTTAAAACCTAATAATTTATACACAAATGTCCCCAGATATAAGGTTGGAAGACTGTTTAGGTCCCCACTTGTAAACCTGAAATCAGCTCAAAACTTAAGTGTTAAGCCTTTAAAAGGTCCGATTACCTAAATTTCATTATAATAATCAATATTTAAACTATAAAATTAAAATATACATGAAATTAGAAAATGTGTGTTTAAAAGACCCCACTTGTCTGTTGAAATGACGGTGAAGGTCCCCACTTGTAAATTTATCGAGTGTGAAAAATGAAATTGAAATACCTGATGGAAATATATAGGCTTTGACACTAATTTAAAACCTAATAATTTATACACAAATGTCCCCAGATATAAGGTTGGAAGACTGTTTAGGTCCCCACTTGTAAACCTGAAATCAGCTCAAATCTTAAGTGTTAAGCCTTTAAAAGGTCCGATTACCTAAATTTCATTCTGATAATCAATATTTAAACTATAAAATTAAAATATACATGAAATTAGAAAATGTGTGTTTAAAAGACCCCACTTGTCTGTTGAAATGACGGTGAAGGTCCCCACTTGTAAATTTATCGAGTGTGAAAAATGAAATTGAAATACTTGATTGAACCATATAGGCTTTGACACTAATTTAAAACCTAATAATTTATACACAAATGTCCCCAGATATAAGGTTGGAAGACTGTTTAGGTCCCCACTTGTAAACCTGAAATCAGCTCAAAACTTAAGTGTTAAGCCTTTAAAAGGTCCGATTACCTAAATTTCATTATAATAATCAATATTTAAAATATAAAATTAAAATAATGATTACAATTTTCCTTAATTTAGTAGGAATAAGATTTATTACGCTTGTCAGTTATCGATGTAAAAAATAATCTACGAGAAGGCTTCGAAAATATCGTTGAAATCTTTCAGATTCCTGAAGATAATCAGTTTATGTAATATGGAAAGCTCTTGGAAAAAAACAATCTTGGCAAAACATGCAAATCCAAGACTGCCTGCAGATATTAGCATTGAATTTTAAGCTTGACATATGCAACCGTTAAAGTTATTCATTGACGCCACCAAGAATTATTCATATGTTTTATTTATTTGTTGTTTGCTACATAAAGTCAGAGTTTACCGCCTTGTACTACAAATGGTTATAATTTTCACAGTAATTGTATATAAGAGTAATAAATGCATATATATATATATATATAAAAAAATACAGTTGGTTATAGTTATCACAGTTAAATATATATAAAATTAATAATTCATCGGTGGTAATAAAGTGCAATCTGATGTTAAGGTATTGGTTTTCTTTAGGTAGAAATAAAATTGTTTGATTCATTTAAACAGACAAATATAACTACTTGAATATAAGCATTATTTGGTATGTTGAACATAAAAGAATACTTATTTGAACCTTTAAAACATTTTGGTAAGTAAAATAAGGGTCTAGTTCGTCAAATTTGAGGAAATTTAAATTAAATATGAAGAATATTTGAACTGGAAATGCTATAGTTTTCAATCTTCATTTAAAGCAACGGAGAGAGCAAAGTCTTAAGTATATGCTATAATTAAAGGATAAAGATTATGAATGTAATTATTATGTTCTTTAAACTGTTAAAAATAAGGTAAATCAGCTTCAGTTACAGGTGATCCATCCTCAGTTCAAATAGTTTCCAGTAAAATGTTTTAATAATGGCGTTGTTTTAGGTTGCGGTGTTGCTTTTAAGAAAGTCAATTTTCCATTTAGGGGAGAAACAATTAGTGGACCCTCATTAACACTATCCTGAAGCACCGAAATATCAGGGCAATTAAGAGAAAAAAGTATGTCCGAGTTAAGGTCAGTTTTTGCCCCAAGTCAAAAAAAATGATGAAACGTTAGTTAATTTAATATCTAAAATATTTTGCTGAATTCCAAACCGAGAATTCTTGAGATACCGCTCAAACTCTGAGTATAGTTGCTAAACATAGATTTTACTCGGGGGAAAGAGATACAAGAAATCCGAGCTGTGCTTATTAATTAGTTAGCTCATTAAAATTAAAACTAATTGGCATTTTCACTACTTGAAAATGAAAATAGATAATTTGGAAATAATTATAATAAATTAGTATGCATCGGAAAGAAATTTATCTATTGAAAAATTAATTGGGTTTTGTTTTGGCTAATTAGCCGATTGGATTTTCAATTAATCTCTTTCGACGATTTTAAGTAAAAAAATCGAGTTTTATCTACACGAGAGAGAATGCATCCCACTACCATTAGTGAGGGGGGAACTAAATTATTATCCCGTCCAATGTTTCCTTTCTTTCTCTCACAGTGAAGTCTATGACTCTTTCGTGAATCGTAACTCCCATATTTCGATGTTTCCATGATTTTCCCTTCTTGAATTAATAGTAGTGGACCGGCTAGTGCCCATAGATTTACAAATCCGGAGTCCGATTTAGGAGCAGTGGCAAGAAAAATTCTGAAATGAAACAAAATTTAGCATGACGGAAGTTTCGAAGCTTGGCTCACTTCTCGAGAATAATACATTTTAGGCTTCCATACCCCTTTATCGAAAACATTAAATGCATTACCAAAGGCGGAATAGGAAGTCTATGGGCACTTTTAAGGCGTTATTTGTTACTTGCAGTTTTTTTGACCTTAATTATACAGGTAAATAATTAGAAATTTGAAATTGTAATTTATTACTTGAAAAATAGATGACTAATTTATCATTGAATTTAACTATTTTATGTCTAATTGCTAATTGGCTAATTAATTAGTTCAAAACCATTTTTCTAATTGCTATTTATAATTATTTAGTTGCCAGTTAATTAGCACAGCTCAGCAAGAAATTAACATATTAAAGGTATTCATGTTTTTTTGAGATTTTGAAAGATACAAACAATTTTCACTAGCGCGATTATTCTAAAAATCTTCCTACTATTGAAGCTTTTCATTATTACAGGCTAATAAGAGAAACCTTAATTAATTCTGTGATGCTAGAACATATCAATTTAAGACTAGAGATTTTAAAGAAGCTAAATGCGAATAATATTGCAAAAAATTTCGAGAAGAATTGGTTTGGCATTGTATTTTATTAACGTTGTTTTACTTATTTATAACAAATTTCTTTACAACGGTGTTTTCATTCCCAAATTTATCGACATTTCAAAATAAAAAATGGCTTGAAAAGAAAATTATTTGTAACCACTAAATATTTTGCTTTAAAATTGCCTTAGTTCCTTTAATTTACCTCCCTTGTAATTTGAACAATTACTTAAAAAGAAGCCTATTAAATATTTAACCCACAGTTTCTAAATACGATTGAAACAAAGTGTTTCTACCCTTTTTGTCTATTCATACATCTAGATTTTCCAGAGTGAAAATATAGTAGAAAATAAAGGTAGGATCCTCAATTATTCATAATAGATAAATCGCGCCGGCATTTATTACAATACTTTTAAATCCTACGACTCATACCGTTCGAAGATCTCTGTTTGAACTTTCCATCTGTAGGCACTGATTGCGATTGAGTCTCAAGTAATTAATTATGGCTTTAAAAACTATTTAAACGCTTCAATTTTCCTAATTTATTATGAATACGAATTATTACTAATTAATATTTTCAATCCACCATAAGGTCATAAGATATGTTCCATAAGTTTGTCACTGGTTACTGAGAGCTTGTGTTGAAGTGACGTTGACAAAGGCTTAACACAGACTAAATAGAAAGATGGACTGGAAAACAGAGTGTACTCAATTCTAGCGTCCATCTCGATAGCTCTCAGTAAGTCTCTAGCATAAGTTTCATACTTACGGAAAATAACTTATTAACTTATGATCCACCTTATTCCCTATCGCCAGAAAATAGGCTTATCTTGTGATTCGTGGAGGAGAGGCACGGGAAGAAATTCGTCTGTCGGCTGCTACTGTAACATACCACAGACGAATTTCTTAATTTTCTTCCAGTTAATCCCCTCCAAGAATCCCGAGATAGCCCCAACTTAAGACGATTGGGATTAAGGTGGATTAGCTGTCATAACCGAGAAAAAATAACTTCCCCACTGTTTTCATCTAAAAGTAATTAATCTAACCTTGATATCTCACAAATGTCTGCGGTAATTCAAATTACGCTTGGAACCAGTTTCCATTTAAACGACACTTTAATTAGGATTATTTTAAATTTGTGTAATTAGTCCAAAATTCACATGTTGTGAAGGAATTGCAAAATAAATGCGAACAAACCAGAAGCCTTCCAGAAGCTATATCAAACCCATAATAGGGACTTGGCAGTACTACATAATGCAACGTCAGTCTACCTTCAGTAGTGCTAAAAAACCTACCAGGAGGAGGGGCTTATATAGCTTTCATTCTGTTAAAAAACATACCATAATGGCGCTGGGGGCGGAGTTAAGCCCGAATTGCCAAGTTCCCCTTACAAAAAACTTCTTAAGAAACCTTAAGAAATTTTATAAGGAAATTCGTTAAGAAATTCTTAAGAGATTTCTTTGGGAATTATTGGGAAGTTTGGCACTTTTTCCCCAATGGTTTTCTTAAGGTTCTCTTAAGAATACTTTTAACTAATTTCTTAAGGGTTTCTTTAGAATTATTTTAACTAATTTCTTACGGTTTTCTTAAGAACATTTTTGGGAATTTGCTACGGTTTTCTTGAGAATATTTTTGGGAATTTGCTACGGTTTTCTTGAGAATATTTTTGGGAATTTGCTACGGTTTTCTTAAGAATTTTTGGGAGATTTGTTACGGGTTTCTTAAGAATATTTTTGGGGGTTTCTTACGAATATTTTTGGTTATTTCTTACGGTTTTATTAAGAATATTTTTTATATTTTTCTTAAGGCTATCGTAAGAACCTTTTAGGTAATTTCTTTAGAAACGCCTAAGGTTTTATGGCTTTCTCCTGAAACATTTTCCCAAGACTCCCAAACAATTTACCAAAGAATTCCCAAAATGTTTCTGGAATGATTCCCAAGAAACTCCCAAATAACATTAAAGAGTTTTCTTCCCTTTTTCTATAGTCTGCTTACGAGTTAGAATTTAAACCTAACGATAACGTGCAATATTAAATCACAACATTTCATTTTCCATCATCATTCTCTTATTTTTTATTCATATTTTTATTTATCAAATTCAACCTCATCTACCGTCATATTTTCTTCTTCAATTAGGTTGTTTTCTGGTATGGCGTTTCCTAATTTCCTTTTATTGGCATTGGTAATTTCTTTTATTTTATCCTGGATGGATCTCTTAATTTTGTCCACAGAGATGCCAGTGTATTTGCACTTGACGAAACCTACAAAAGAGTATATATTACACATCACACTGCAAATAAATTACCTTTCAAATGTGAAAGAGAGGTTGATTATCAAAATTATTCATGCAAAGAAATTTTTAATTTTGCCGATTTAATTCAAAATTAATATGAATAATTAAATACACAATTTGAATATTTGGCATCGTATTGTCTTATTTACTCACGCAGTCCTAAATTTACAAAAACAATCTTACTTAGAATCGAGTTGATCTTGACTGGATCAAGCCTTTTCTTCGCTGCGATATGTTTGTAGGCGTTTGACTGCTTTCAACTGACGGAGCTGTTAATTAATTCGTGTTCCGAGAACAGGCATAGTAGAAGATTCCTGGCGAAAACTTTCGGGTTTCCACTTGACGAAAATTCCGCGGTGGTCAAGTCTGACCGCTTGATCATCACATTATTTCCTATGTCAACCTAATTATGATCCATTATAGTCTCTGTCTTATATGATGAACATAGGGAATTAACAAAATTTTCTTACCATTTCTTCCGCTTCTATTTCTTTCTCTGTCTGACAACTTTGACCATCTTTGCTTTTTTTTACAATTTTTTTCATTTTCGTCACCAAAGACCCTAATTCTATATATAACAAATGTTTTTGATTATTCCAAAATTTATTGTATTGGCCGGCTTAAAACATTATTAGAAAGTTTCAAACAATAAGATTTTTTTATGAGAGGAGGCCACGTGCTTATGAAAGTTGCGATGGGCCAATTACTCTCTCAGCTTCTTTGTATGTAACACCGATTACGAATTACGCGTAATCATTTTAGCACAGTCAAGGGCACGGATTTGAATGGTTTAACGTAATCAGGGCCGGATTATAGGGGGGGGGCGAGGGGGCACTGGCCCCCGGGCGCAAGGCTTGTTGGGGGCGCATTGAGTTAAACTATTCCCCCTTAGCAACATTTGCTGTTCCTTTTTCCCGACTTAAGGGGGCGCACATTATCTCGGCCCCCGGGTGCGAAATTGCTTAATCCGGCCCTGAACGTAATCCCTTTAGTACAGCCAAAGGTACATCGTGTACATATAATACGCTGAGTGACTGGCCCCTCGGAAATCTGGTTAGCCCAAAAATCAATCATATTTGTCCATACCTGCTAGTTTCTGTAATTTTTCATTTTCTTCTTTTAAGGCTTGATTTTTCCTTTTCAATTTTTCAATTCTTTTCAAGAGTTTTTGTTCTCTTTTTGTTGGCTCTATACCTTCAAGCTGGCTATCAGTAGTGGCACATTCCGTTTCTTCTCCAATGACAGAGACACCGCGAGAGGCTTCATTATCATTGATTCCGTCCAGTAAATTTTGGTTTTGCTTTAGATGTAAAATCATTTAGTATATCTTTTCACAAGGTATGACATAATTCAGTGTAAAGGGGTAATTAAAAATATTATCGGAAACTACTTTGTTAATGGCTGGATCTCGGCTTTTCTTTGCTGGCGTTATTTTGGTCACAGCCACTTGTGCAGCAACTTATTTTCTTTTCATCTCCACTTCATAACCATTACCTGAAGGATTGTTTTAAAATATATTAATATATATAATAAATGCCTTAGAATAGAATATAGTGCCTCTTAGTTTCGATTAAACCGAGTATATTGTCTTTTTAATCTGCATGTCACCAAGACTTGATGGGTTTTTACGTTCCGTTCAATACATTGCAACAGCCGAGGGGATAATCACTCACAGATTTCCTGTGCAACGTTTCAAATATTACGCGTAATATCTTTAGTACATACAATGATGCAGCCTGAACACACAGATTATGCTGAGTGACTAGCCCCTCGGGCTACTCCCCTACTCTTTAAACAATTTCAAGCAATTAATAACTGAATATATTTACCAAAAGCCAGAAGTTTAGCAGGATAGGTCTTCTTTTTCCAGAAAACGTTTGTTTCAAGTCCAATATATGGTGATAAATCTCGAGATGATGCAATTATACATGCTAAATCTTTATCCGCGATTGTTTTAATGGAGTACACGTCCAATGTAGTTATTTCTTCGGTGACCCATTCTATGAGCACATAAAGTCCCGATGCCTTCGACATATTATAGCGATGTAAGCCTACTGTTCTAAATTTTACAATTTCAAATATATGAAATCCAAGGCCAAGGTTACTCTAGAAAAATACACTGATCTAAGGCGCCCGTACAGTGAGTGACCTCGTTCTATTTGAGCTTCAGCCTAACCCGTTCAAAACTCCGATACAAATCGCCGAACCCTCGATACCTGTTTTTTTTTTTCTCTCTCTTCCTTTCAATGGTAATCCCCTAATCCGCATCCCACTACCCCATAGTCATCTTTGCCTGTTAGTACCAAAAGGCCTATCTGTTTGCTATGCAAATAACATAAAAAACAGTAACTCGCGAGAGATGTTTTTTTTCTCTCTCTTCAAGAAATGGAAGGATAAATTGTCATTCAATTGAGAAGGTTTTCATGGAAATTTTTGCAACTTGCTACTTTGTTTGCGCGTAGCGTTTCCCACTAGTAACTTAACTACTGAAAACGGTTCAGCCATTTTTGATTACTCTAAAATTAAGCGCAAAGTATTATTAATTTTTTGATTACTCTAAAATTAAGCGCAAAGTATTATTAAATTATACGTTTATATGCCTAATTATGAGTAAAAGATACCGTGAATATTTATGGACGGACAAAAAGGTTATTCCAAAGCGATCTCGAGCACGGTATACAAAAAATAATAAAGCAAAAGTTTCAAAAGAAACTAGTTCGGAGTCGGAAAGTTCGGAATCTCGATATGATGCAGGTCGGCCTATACGTTTTCAAGAATATGCTAATGAGTGTGGATCAAAGAATGGAAACAATGATCACCATGATAATACAGGAAATGAAGAACACCATGATATAACAGGAAATGAAGAACACCATGATATAACAGGAAATGAACAACACCATTTTCGTGCAGCCATGGAAGCGTTGCCCTATTTGTAAGTTA
Source organism: Phalangium opilio (assembly GCA_019434445.1). Classification (NCBI taxonomy): domain Eukaryota; kingdom Metazoa; phylum Arthropoda; class Arachnida; order Opiliones; family Phalangiidae; genus Phalangium; species Phalangium opilio. The sequence continues at coordinate 58,548 of JAEQBA010000768.1, forward strand.
TTTTAATTATATATCACATAATTTCGTTCATATTTATCATTAATTTTTGAATTAAGGCATTTCGAGTCGGACCAAGAAATAAGTGATAATCCAGCTAACGAAAACTATAGCAATAGTGATTCCGATCAAGGCGACCATATAAACAATGAAAACCAAGTTACTGATATGGTATGACTTAGACAAATGTAAATTTTTATTAAAGTGGGTTTATCCATAACGTGGCTGAAAAGGTTGTGAAATTCAAGGGGGAACCCACAAGAATATAATTTTCTACACCAGATTTCATACTTCAAACTGTATTCTTAAAGAATTCAAAGGGATTCTAAATGGTCTTGCAAAGATTTAGTACACCTGCAGATTTCACGAGTGGTTTCCCCCTCTAGGAAAGACAAGCGGCATATAGGCCTAATATCTTGTATAAACCTAAACCGTTGTTTACATTTCATTCTTGTAAATTAATATATGATCGATATACTATCATTACTATAGGATGGACCACTATATGAAGGATCATATCTGACAAAAAAAGAGAGTATGCTCCTGTTAATGGCCCACATTTTGAGGCACCATACCTCTGATGAAGCTACTTCAAGTTTATTAAAACTGATTAGATGGCATATGCCGCAAAATGCATCCACGTCATTTCCAATTACAAAATATCTTTTTAATAAATACTTCCAAAGCTCGCAAACTTTGGTTAAGCCGTACTTTTACTGTCCCAAAAGTGAGTGTAAATCTAATTATTTGGGCCCAGCTGAGGAAGAAAGCGAAAAAGAACTACAATGTGATATTTGCCAGTCAAACTTGAACGCTGATTTGTTGTTAAAAGAGGGTAACTACTTTTTGGTATTCGATGTGGAATCGCAAATCAAAAATCTTTTAGAACTGGTTAACCCTGACTTGACTAAAACTGAAAACTACTTCGATGTTTCGGATATTACCAAATCTGCAAAGTATCGTAAACATAATTTAAACGAGAATGATGTGACTATAACATGGAACACTGACGGTGTTCCCGTTTTTGAATCGTCAAATTATAATATTTGGCCATTGCAATTTACTATCAATGAGCTACCACTAGGAGCCAGACAACGAAATGTTCTCTGTGCAGGCCTTTGGTTTGGGTCAAAAAAACCAAACATGAACTGTTTTTTGAAACCTTTTGTTGACGTTATGAATTCGCTTTCTTCAAATGGATTTCTCTGGACAAACAAAGATGGAATTAGCTTAAGATCTCGAGTGTTCCCTGGACCGTGCACGGTTGACACCATAGCTAGGTGCACGATTCAAAATATGACTCAATTTAATGGGCTATATGGTTGTCCATGGTGTTATCACCCTGGAGCTATGGTAGAAAAAGGAAATGGCCATATTAGAGTTTATCCTTTCAAAAATTTTGAGAATGTAGATTCGAGATCAAAAACGACATTTCTCCGGGACGCTAGAAAAGCGGTGAATAATTTAGAAATTATTAAAGGTGTTAAAGGCCCATCAGTTCTTTTAAAGTTAAATCGCTTTGACTTAGCGGAAGACGTAACAGTAGACTATATGCACTGCTTATGTTTAGGCGTAATCAGAACAACCACAAATTTGTGGCTAGATTCAAAGTCGCACAACGAATCATATTATTTGGGTAATAATGTAGAAGCTTTGGACAGCAAGCTCCTAGCAATTAAAGTCCCGAAAGAGTTTTCACGAAAACCTAGGTCATTCGAATCACGTGCACATTGGAAGGCGTCAGAATGGAGATCATGGGCGTTATTTTACTCTCCATCGGTTTTAAAAGGTCTTTTACCTAGCCAGTTTTATAATAACTGGATGAAACTGATTATGGTATTCCACGTATTATTGGCAAAGTCAATACAAATTAATTTGTTATACCAAGTGAGAAAAATAGTCTCAGAATTTCTAAGTAGTTATGAAAATCTTTACGGCGAAGAGTACATGGTTTTCAACGTACATCAAGTAATTCATCTAGTCGAATGTGTCGCAAATTGGGGCCCACTTTGGTCATTTTCGGCGTTTCCATTTGAATCCAATAATGGTCGACTACTAAAACTTTTCCATGGGACGCAATATGTGCAAACTCAAATATCCCAGCGATTTTTGTTTCTACAATATTTACCAACGCTGGTTTTAAAAAATGACGCTTTTAAAGACAAACCATTGCTTGCAAACTTTTTCGGTAAATTAACTAATAACTTCAGCCAATTTCCTTCGCCTAAAATTGAAGATCGCGATAAAAAAACAATTATCTTTGGGAAAACATTGACCGCAAATCTAGCTGCAGATGAAAGTATATTATTAGAGGAGCATGGTATTCAAACTTCCACAACTATTATACACAAAAAAGTTACTGTAAATGGACTAGTTTTTAATACCAAGTCTAGAAGCAAAAAGGTAGAAAACTGCTACGTTTGCATTGAGATTGAGAATATATTTCACTATTTCAAAATAAGCCAAATTTATTCAACGTCAGATGGGAAAGCGTTTGTCACTGCTCAAAATTTAAAAACTATTTATTATAATGAATTCAAAAGTGTGGAATTTGGCCTTCCTGAAATACTCTATCCTTTTGAAATAACTAGAACGAAAACGCTGATTTACCTTAGTAAAGAAAAATTGATCAAATGTTTAAGAATTGTCAGAGGTACTAAGCAGTACCTCATTAAAGTAAATGTTGTTTTGGATGGTAATTAAAAGTATTAATTTTTACTGATTTCATATTTTGCCTCATTTTTTTCATAAATCTTGGTAGCATATCGTTTAATTTTTTACTTACATTTTTAATTATATGGGCTATAGGAAAAATATTTCCCAGCAGTAATTGATTACGTTTAATTTTTGAATAAGCCTTAATTCTTTGCCCATTAAAATGAATCTCCCAAAGGTACCCTTAAACATTCCGAAGAGTCCTCATGAAATATTTTCCCAAGTAAAACCCACAAAAAATCTCCAAAAGGTTCCTACTAATATTCGAAATAGTTCTTAAGATATTTTTTGCCAATAACACCTACAAAACATTCTCCCAACGCTTCCCTAAAAATTTGTTAAGAGTCCTTAAGAAATATTTTCACAATAACCCCTTCAAAACATTCTCCCAACGCTTCCCTAAAAATTTGTTAAGAGTCCTTAAGAAATATTTTCGCAATAACCCCTTCAAAACATTCTCCCAAGGTTTCCCTATAAATTTCTAAAGAGTCCTTAAGAAATATTTTCGCAATAACCCCTTCAAAACATTCTCCCAAAGGTTCCCATTAATATCCTAAAGAATCCTTAAGAAATATTTTCCCAATAACCCCTTCAAAACATTCTCCCAAGGTTTCCCTATAAATTTCTAAAGAGTCCTTAAGAAATATTTTCCCAATAACCCCTTCAAAACATTCTCCCAAGGTTTCCCTATAAATTTCTAAAGAGTCCTTAAGAAATATTTTCCCTACGTTCAAACTCCCAAAGACCCCTTTGAACTCTCAAGTTTTTTCTTAAGGTTTCTTAAGAATTTTTTGTAAGGGTCCTATTCTTCCAATTAGTTGCAACAATTAATTCTCCTTTTCAACAGAGATTAACGCCGATAACGATGAAGACACTTGTACGCGACTCTTAAGTCACATAACACAAGACTGCAGTGTACCACATGACCACGTCCACGTTTTTAGTTATTCGTAAACCTTCGGTATAGTAACCCATAATGTACCCAAAGAGAAACGAAGAGTGAAATTTTCTTGTCCACTTTTAAAAATATATTTAGCCCAAGTCCCAAAGGCCCCACGTCAAGTGATGCTATCTGTCTCTGTTATCCGATCTATTTTATCCCTTTCATGCATTATCATTACATACAGGGTGTTTCTGGAAAGTCTGGCACAAACTAAAAGGCATGTTCCTTGGGTCAAAAGGAGTCCGAAAGGTCCTATGACGTTTTGGGGTAAAGCGCTCCGTTGCGACTTTATGGGCTCTCAAAAGAAGGCCGAAAAACAAGGAGATCTTGCAGAATTATAGCACTAGTATTGTGGTTTTGACCCAATTGTTTTCGATTATTGAACATAAAGCAATGATCAAAATAAGTTCAAACCTAGTGGAAGACCGTGAACGTGTTAAACGGCCAAAAGCGTTAATCCCTTTGTTTTTATTAACGCTTGTAATAAAGGTAAGGAAAGTAGCTCAGATATCGGTTACTTGTTTGTTCAGATGTACTGGTAACTGACCAGTCTTTTATTCTTTATTTCAATTAGACACATTACTTTTACAATAATTCGAATGAACCCCTTAAATTTTACAATAAATCGAATCGAACCCCATTACTTTTACAATGATTCGAATGAAACCTAATTACATTGTTCTACAAAAATTTACATAACTATCACGAGTAGAAGCAACAAAACCCGCACGCGACCACTGTCATGAAACATCAAGTCCAGTTTAGTTTGAACGTCTGGTGCGGAATTGTAGGAGATCATTTAATGGGCCTTACTTTTTGCAACTGAGGCTAAATGGGGAGGCGTACTTGACCTTTCTGCGTGAAAATTTACCGGAGCTTTTAGAAGACGTACCGTTACGACTGCGACAAACAATGTGGTTCATGCAAGATGGTGCACCGCCCCATTTTAGTCTTCAAGTTAGAGCATATCTTGATGTCGCGTTTCCCCGGAGGTGGATAGGTCGAGGCGGAACTGTTGCGTGGCCAGCAAGATCTCTCGATCTCAACCCATGCGATTTTTTTCTCTGGGGCCATCTCAAGGACTTGGTATACCGAAGTGAAGTTCGCGATGTCGAAGACTTACGACAAGGGATAATTGATGGATGTGATAGCATCCGTAACACGCCAGGAATCTTCGAACGTGTTCGTGAATCTTTCAAACGACGCGCGCAAGTTTGCTTAAACGTTGATGGTGCCCATTTTGAACAATTTTTGTAGAACAATGTAATTGGGTTTCATTCGAATTATTGTAAAAGTAATGAGGTTCGATTCGAATTATTGTAAAAGTAATGGGGTTTGATTCGAATTATTGTAAATTTAATGGGTTCGATTCAAATTATTGTAAAATTAATGGAATCGATTCGATTTATTGTAAAATTTAAGGGGTTCATTCGAATTATTGTAAAATTTAAGGGGTTCATTCGAATTATTGTAAAATTTAAGGGGTTCATTCGAATTATTGTAAAAGTAATGTGTCTAATTGAAATAAAGAATAAAAGACTGGTCAGTTACCAGTACATCTGAACAAACAAGTAACCGATATCAGAGCTACTTTCCTTACCTTTAATTACAATCATTAATAAAAACAAAGGGATAAACGCTTTTGGCCGTTTAACACGTTCACGGTCTTCCACTAGGTTTGAACTTATTTCGATCATTGCCTTATGGTCAAAAATCGAAAACAATTGGGTCAAAACCACAATACTAGTGCTATAATTCTGCAAAATCTCCATGTTTTTCGGCCTACTTTTGAGAGCCCATAACGTCGCAACGGAGCGCTTTACCCCAAAACGTCATAGGACCTTTCGGACTCCATTTGACCCAAGGAACATGCCTGTTAATTTGTGCCAGACTTTCCAGAAACACCCTGTATAAATCCGCCTACAATTCGTCACGTAGATTTTCTTGTCAGAAGTAAATGAACTTAAAGCTACAACTCTATGTTAAATTTTATTTTCAACAAGCCGTTAATTTAATTTTAAACATATTTAGCCTTATCAAACACAATTAGAAACTCTCCCAGATAATAATAAATACATTTCAACCATAAGATTTCTGGAAATCAGAGGCAAAATTCAAAAATAAACTTTTCGCGCCACGGTAATCTACTTCTGTCTCCTTTTTACCAGTCTTTGAACAACACTCCTACCACAAACCCGATTTCCATCTGTTTCTTTCATGTACATGTAAAGAACCAACAGTAGTTGGCAGAACAAAACAGAAGGTGTATAATTCTCCCCTACATTCTCTGCACTGTCATAATGGATGGCAACCAGACGAGATTCTCCTCTCCTCTCGTTTTGTTGTGAAATCATAAACGCGCGAGGAAATTTTTTTCTCGCTATAGGATAGGCGACTCCGAGGGGTCGGTCATTCACGAAATCCAACTTAAGAAATAAGAAATCAATAACAAAATCAGAAATCCGGAATGAAATCAAACTTATTTCGCTGATTTTGAAATTTTCCAAAAATCCGAAATCAGTAACGAAATAACGAAATCAGAAAATCAGTAAAGAAAAAACAAAATAAAAAAATCATTAAAAAAATCACAAAATCAGTAAAGACATCGCGAAATTCATTAAAACAATCACAAAATCCAAGAAAAAATCTCAGAATCCAACGAAATCAACAGAAAAATCTGAAAATACGAGGAAATCACAGGAAATACCTCAAAATCCGTGGAAATATAATCCGACGAAATCCGTGGGAATTTGTCGAATCTTGAAATGAATCAAAATCCGACGAAATCAAACGATACACGAAGAAATCAAATTGGATTTCGAAATCCCCTACATTTTATCCAAAATATCCAACCCCTCGCTCTACTCCTTACCTCCGACGGCAGCTGACGCGATATATACACTGTTCCAGCTTCGGTGGTCAGTTCGAGCAATGCTAGGTCTCTATGGGAGGTAGGTTTTCGCGTACTGCCAACAGAAGAAAGCAATACTGATATTTAGGATTTTAAAACGCGATATTCTGTATAATGAAACAAAATATTTGTTCGTCGTTACATAGAGACCTAGTTTTGCTTGTGCTGAAAGCCACTGCTGATAACCAATACTGGAACAAAGTATATAAATCTATAAATCCACAGGAAAAAAACAACAAAATAAATCCTCCTCTCACAAAGACTTTAATAACTCACTCTAATACAAGAAACTTTTTCTGTTATAGTTAAAATATTGATTATCAGAATGAAATTTAAGTAATCAGTCCTATTTCTAGCTTACCAATTAAGTTTTGAGCTAATTTCAGGTTTACAAGTGGGGACCTAAACCGTCTTCCTACCTTATATCTGGGGACATTTGTGTATAAATTATTAGGTTTTAAATTAGTGTCAAAGCCTATATGGTTCAATCAAGTATTTCAATTTCATTTTTCACACTCGATAAATTTACAAGTGGGGACCTTCACCGTCATTTCAACAGACAAGTGGGGTCTTTTAAACACACATTTTCTAATTTCATGTATATTTTAATTTTATAGTTAAAATATTGATTATCAGAATGAAATTTAAGTAATCAGTCCTATTTCTAGCTTAACACTTAAGTTTTGAGCTAATTTCAGGTTTACAAGTAGGGACCTAAACAGTCTTCCAACCTTATATCTGGGGACATTTGTGTATAAATTATTAGATTTTGTACTAGTGTCGAAGCCTATATGGTTCCATCAGGTATTTCAATTTCATTTTTCACACTCGATAAATTTACAAGTGGGGACCTTCACCGTCATTTCAACAGACAAGTGGGGTCTTTTAAACACACATTTTCTAATTTCAGGTATATTTTAATTTTATAGTTTTAATATTGATTATTATAATGAAATTTAGGTAATAAGACCTTTTAAAGGCTTAACACTTAAGTTTTGAGCTGATTTCAGGTTTACAAGTGGGGACCTAAACAGTCTTCCAACCTTATATCTGGGGACATTTGTGTATAAATTATTAGGTTTTAAATTAGTGTCAAAGCCTATATGGTTCAATCAAGTATTTCAATTTCATTTTTCACACTCGATAAATTTACAAGTGGGGACCTTCACCGTCATTTCAACAGACAAGTGGGGTCTTTTAAACACACATTTTCCAATTTCATGTATATTTTAATTTTATAGTTTAAATATTGATTATTATAATGAAATTTAGGTAATCGGACCTTTTAAAGGCTTAACACTTAAGTTTTGAGCTGATTTCAGGTTTACAAGTGGGGACCTAAACCGTCTTCCAACCTTATATCTGGGGACATTTGTGTATAAATTATTAGGTTTTAAATTAGTGTCAAAGCCTCAGGCATATATATCTGGGGACATTTGTGTATGAACTATTAGATTTTGAATTAGTGTCAAAGCCTATATGGTTCCATCAAGTATTTCAATTTCATTTTTCACACTCGATAAATTTACAAGTGGGGACCTAAACCGTCTTCCTACCTTATATCTGGGGACATTTGTGTATAAATTAATAGATTTTGAATTAGTTTCAAAGCCTATATGATTCCATCAAGTATTTCATTTTTCACACCCGATACATTTACAAGTGGGGACCTTCACTGTCATTTCAACTGACAAGTGGGGTCTTTTAAACACACATTTTCAAATTTCATGTATATTATAATTTTATAGTTAAAATATTGATTATCAGAATGAAATTTATGTAATCAGTCCTATTTCTAGCTTAACTTTTAAGTTTTGAGCCAATTTCAGGTTTACAAGTGGGGACCTAAACCGTCTTCCTACCATATATCTGGGGACATTTGTGTATAAATTTTTAGATTTTGAATTAGTGTCAAAGCCTATATGGTTACATCAAGTATTTCAAGATAATTTTTCACACTCGATAAATTTACAAGTGGGGACCTTGGCTGTCATTTCAACAGACAAGTGGGGTCTTTTATACACACATTTTCTAAATACATGTATATTATACTTTTGTAATTAAAATGTAGATTATTATGATGAAATTTTAGAAATAGGATCTTTACGGTTCCTTCCAATATTTGAAGATATTTTTTTAAACTAGAAAATTTTACAAGTGGGGACCTTCGCTGTCATTTCAACGGACAAGTGGGGTCGTTAATATACATGTTTTCAAAATTCATTTTAATTCACTTTTTTTAATTAAAATATTGATAATTATGATGAAATTTACATTATATGTAACGTTAGTCCCATTTTAAAATGTGGGGAACTTGGCCATCTTTTTAATGTACATCTGGGGACATACAGTTTTTTAAATCGAGTTAATGTTTTAAACGAAGTTAATTTAATGACGCCTAAAGAATTAGGAAAAGTAGTTTTCGTACGTCAAGTGTAATTAAATTATGAAAAAATCACCGTTCGGTCTGTGAGATACAAGATTTTATATTGTTATCGCTGAATAATGTATATTTTGTATTTCTAAAGTAGCTACATCTATCTGTGCTTATTGTAATGAAAACCCATTTTTGAGCCCCCACATGTACGCCGAAGAGACCATATGGTCCTCATTTCGTACAACTGGGTACCCGGGTGTGTGAAAACCTCTGGCGACATCTCTCGGATATGTGTTAATTTCCATGGTCCCCACTTGTAATGTGAAAAGACCAAGTACCTTACAAGTGGGGACTTTTTTAAAAAAATTAATTTGGGCTCTAATTAGTCTAATTATATCATTTATCTAATTACTTACATGTGAGGACTTTAAAATGTCCCCACATGTAAGTCGGGTCCCCACTATGTGGGTGAAAAGATTGTCAGAATCCCCACTTGTCAATCGTATACAGACGCAATCTAATTCACACGCCCGAATCATTCAAAATAAACTAAAAACACAATCGATCAGAAAAGCAGACTGTACAGCCCAATTTCAAATTAAAATTAAAAGCACTGGACTCAATATTGAACTTTGTACCTGTGAGACTGGACTCAATATTAACCTTTGCACGGGTGAAGTTGACTTATATAATGGAGGACTAGGTGTTTCCCTAAAATTTTCCACGGAGCACCTAGCAATCTCAGGTGACAATTGAAACAATTTCCTCGTTTTAGGGGCAAGAGTTCCATAGTCATTGTCACGAAAATCAGTTCTTATATTTTCACCCTTTAAAAGATTGTCAAAGGCTTCTTCACATTTAGAAATTTTTCTAAGAGTGAATTTTAAACCAAGACAATATTATAAAATTGTGGGGGAAGCCAAAATTGATTTGTAACTCTACTTTCACGATTGATTTCTACTTACTCCTGCTACTTTGTTGGTGAAATTGGAAGGGTAAATAATGGTAGAATTTTCTTCTTCGGGGTAGTGACAAATTTTCTGTCTTGCCTTACCAACGGGTCCACTGTACATACTTCACGGCCCAATGCCTTCTTAACCATTCGCGCGACTCGTGCTCGTGCTCCTGGGGATATTTTATATGCTAATTTCTTGGGATATTTTTCCATTTTTGAAATAATTCTGGGTCTATCTGCGGGGAATTCCAGTTGGTGTTGTTAGTTGTTACTCCTTATGGATAGTGCTAACAGCAGCCTACCAGACCCAGCAGAGTAGCAACTTCACAATACGCAACTTAACTATGTTGTGTTGCAATTTTGCAAATTACACTAGCACCAAAAGTTCAAAGATCAAGGCCGACTATACTAGAAGAGGCCGATGGGCGCTCCGAATTCGGTATTTTTTTTTTGATCTTTTGAATTCGCCAAAAACTACTACTAGAGGCACACTTCGAGGGACGGTTTTACGTAACTCGCAGCTTTTGAAAATGTTTTCGCGCCGTTTAGAGGAGGGGAGAGGGGGTAGGACCGTCAGATGTAGTACTGTGAAGTTCTTATTGGCTAAACAACTTTGGTACCAGGGCTAGACATAAGGCACTAGTCAAGGCATTTGACTACTAAAAAAATGCCTTGACTTACTAAAATAAATCGAAATCTGGGGGTTCGCTAGTCAACTTGACTAGTAAAAAAATGTCCCAAATATTCGTAAGACTGCTTCTTATTGGCTAAACAACTTTGGTAGTTGGTACTGTTCGGATATTTATCCGCTCGTGCCATGACTATACAAATATCCAAATTGCAGAGTAGCAGACTACACTAAAGAGTTCGAAGTTCAGGGATTTGCTATTGGCTTAAATAAGTGGGAGTGGCGTGGCGCTCGTTTTAAAACCGTGTGCGTAGACGCTATGCGATCGAAGCGCGCGTATCAAGCAAGTGAAAAAAGCTGATGGATAGGATTGTGGTGAGGTGATATATTTCGTTCGTCATTGAAGTAAGAGTTAATATGAGATGATTAAGCATTGCATTAAATTTAACTAGTAAGGTTAAGCATTGTTTGGTTCACATTTGCTCTATGTTTCAAGTGAGAGAGAGGATTATGATATAGCCTTAAAATGGAAGGTTAAATCTCCCTTTAAAATTCCTATCACCGTCGACAAGAATTTCACGCTTTCAATCCCACTCCTCTATTTCAACATTCAAAGAAATCGTGGGGAATTTTAAAAGCAAAAGCTTCTCGGAACCGGGTTATTACAATTATATAACATAAGTAAATTTCAAGTTTTCTGTTTATCTCGCACTATTACAAATATAACAGAAGTAAATTTCAAATTCTCTGTTTATGTCGCACTATTTCAATTATTACAAAAGTGAATTTATTGACGTAAGAATAATTAAGTAGATAACGATGTGGCTACTATTATGGCCCAGGTCTTGGGTCGTCTTGTTTACATTTTACAGAAAAAAATAAAACTATTCTGTTCGGAAAACACTGCTCTGTAGTGGTTTTAATGATTTTTTTGCAGTCAGTGAAACGCAAAAATTATTTTTATGAGGTCACTATCTTCATGATTTCGGTATTATGGATGACAAATTTTTGGAGGGGCCCGTGGCCACTTCTAAAATTTTTGGGGGGGCTCGGGCCCCACGGGCCTATAGAACTCTACGCCTATGCTACTGAAGGACGCAAATCTATCTGTGATCGGTAACGGTGACCAATATAGCAATTTTCCCAATTAATCGGTTTGAACTTGATTTGCACATTTCTATTAGTTAATTTCAAATGTTGCGAGAAATTTGAATGGAATATAAGTAGTTATCTCTTTCAGTAGATAATTGTTGATGTTAAAGATTCATTGAGTTAAAAAAATCAGTATCAGTATTTCAATTAAGCTTTAATATCAACATCGGTTAATTTACGATATGGGCTCATGATGTTAGTCAGTTTATAAGATTAAATTGTTACTTCAACTGTCACAAGACAGTATCTACCTCCAAAATCGAGTGTTAGTAACTTTAAAACCATCTCCTCGTCACAGGATATCCGAGGATGAATTTATTATATCATTGATTTGTGATAATCTGACGAAGGCGCACTAGCTCACTAAGCTCAGTCAAGTTTTGGCAAGGCCTAATACCGTTTTGCTTGACTGCATGTCGCCGTCAAATTCCTTTAAAGGGTATGGGAATCTACAATTTCATATCATATTTTAGCACGAAAGTGGTATTATATTACACTTTCAAGTCTCTACTTTCAAAATATAAAGTTTTTAATATAATTGAACCAAAGTTTCTATTTTTAAAATCCATTGGAAAATCACGAAAACTCAGCTTCGATATATAAATTATTTTGTCTTGTCAGCTTGTTCGGTTGGTTTATGACATAACTCGGGGAGACCTATACACCCGAGCGCGAGCGCGAGCTATACCCGTCTCGTGCTCTGTCTATGCTTTGATAGCGGAGAGAGTGGCACCATCTCGCGTGTGTGACGTCAAAAACAAGAAAACAATGTAGCCTTTCTTAAAAACTTTTAAAAAGTGGATTTTAAATAATTTCATATGAAGCATTTTCAAATGCATATTGCCAAATAACTAGAAATCGGAGAATTAAAAGCTTGATATTTTTGAATTCACAGTAATGAATTCTATCTTTTGCTATATAAATCAGAGGTTTTTCAAACGAAGCATCTCATACCCTTTAAAAGCATAGATCATATAGTATCCACACTTGATTTTCATTTCGCAACACACGTTGGATTCGTAAACCTCAACGCGCACCACGATTAGAAGCATTAAAATGCAAACACAAAAACACACTGAGCGCATACATTTTTAGTAAATAACATTTCTCACTACAGCAGTTTTCGGAGCTGAAGCGACCAAAAGACGGCGATAAAGAAACATTCTTCGGGGGGGGGGTAGTTTCGAGGGAACGAAATTCAAATGCAAGGCGCGTCCCATTGAATTCGTTTTACGCAATTAAAATTTTATACAACTAAGTAATATTTAAGAAAACAAAGCACTACTTTCAAAGTCTAAACTTTAAAAGTACGACGATACGAGAAGGCGAAGTAACGGGCAACGAGAGGTAAACATTTTTTAAACGGCAAAAATTAACGGTAAGCCAAGGCTTAGCTCAATTTCACCGCCTTAAAAAAAGTGACAAGTTTACAAATAGATTGTTTAACAATAAAAAGGTGGAAAATTATGAAATTGGGCTTATATTAAAGCTTGAAACCTACTTTCTATTATATTTAAAATCCATCCATGAGCAAATCCTCAAAAAATATGAAAATGACAACGAAAAAGGACCCACTCTCAAATTTTTTTCCCTTAAAAAAATGGCGGCCACAAACGGGGTAATTTGTCACGGCGGCAATATTAAAGCAGTCTTATCACACTATCGATAGGTCATTTCAACCAAAAGGCATTAAGAAAAAAAATCGGATTATTATGACGCAACTATACGTAAAAAAGGCCAATATTGGTCGCGCTGATATTTACTAATAAAACAGTGTATCCATGCTAAAATATCGCAGATTGGGGTAGTTTTTAAAATTTAAAATTAAACATACTTAAAATAAATTTTTCTTAATAACAAGAAAAGTGATCCTAGATTATAGTTTAAAGTTTAATTTAAGACCATTCCCAAAACTAACCAACGTATAGTTTTATAAATCACGAGTAACCGATTTGTTTTTTTCGAAAAATTTCCCATGTTATTTCTATGGGAAAAATTCCGGTTTTTCATCAAAAGGTGTGATTAATTTTATGAAAATGAAAACCACCCTTAGCAACTTTATTTTTTATAAAATAAACTAATTTATGGATCTCTTTGAAATTTTAACCACTCAAGGGCCCGAATTCTAGTTCTGTGGAATTATTTCAAAACAGTTAATACAATAGAAAAAAACTACATCCAAACAAAAAACCCTCCTTATACATTAAGAGCAGTATGAAGTCTTATCTAAGAGAGCTACCGCTCTCTCAGAATAAAATCCAACTGTTTTAGTCAAATTTTGCGATTTTTCCCGTGATTTTGACGAATTTTGGGACATTTCCCTTGATTTCCTCCGATCTTGGGATTTTTCCCGTTATTTTATTGGATTTTGGATATTGTGAATTTGGTAATAGATTTCGCGATATCTTTACTGATTTTGTGATTTCGTTGCTGATCTCGGATTTTTTATGGGGTTTCGTTGCTGATCCCGGATTTTTTATGGGATTTCGAAATCGAAATCAGCATTGATTTCGGATTTCTTAAGTTGGTTTTCGCGGGTAGCAAATGGCCGAGATGTGTGTCGGTAATTTACCGTCCGTAAATTAACGGTAATTTACCAAAAATACCCCGTTCATAATGAAAATACCGTTTCATATCATCCAGTAATTATACAAAGGTAATTTACTCAACATTTTCAGTACGCATTAACAGTTCATTTTACACTTAAATGATCAATTATTTTTGTGATTACATCCAAAATGACTCACCAGGTGCAACTCGCTGGAAAATATAAATTACCAAAAATTACCGACTGAAAGCTAATTTTTGTTATCCCGAAATTTCAATCGGTAATTTATTTTTTCAATAAAGGCTGATTACTCGTGACCTATTCATCCGAATTGAATTTTGTGAAAACCTTTCGAATATAAATCGACCCCAAGGAATCCGAAAATCGCATTTATAACCACCAGTATCGAATATTTAAAAAAAAAACATTTCCAGTTTCCGGTATAAGTATGCAAAGGACAACTGTGAAAAGGAAAAAATATGAAAGAGGAATGCAAACCCATATTTCAAAGTGCTAGCTTTTATAGTCTTTGAAATATAGTAAAATATGTGCAAAAACTGCAACGCGCAAAGACTTTTTTTACAGGCTGTACATGTACCACAAAGACTGGAGGTAGAAAGTACAAACAGTTAAGTAAATATCTTAACCGTTTTTAGCGGCATTCACTGAAACTTTTGCTGTATATTTCCACCGTTCATTTGATTCTTTTTTTGTTTATTTTTGTGCATGGCTGAAACGCGACTAGATCTCCGGTTTAGTAATACATTTTTAGTTCATTTTATTACCATAAACAAGGATCATTGTTACAAAATAACACTAGCCCCTAAGAGCTTTCTCCGTATATTAAACATAAAAGAGAATTTTTTTCACTTTTATTTGCAAACGGTGCTTAGAACGCTAGAGAACTCTCCTAATATGCAGACGATTATTCTCAATGAAGTATGTAAAGACAGAGCCAGAGGCTTAAGCTTTGCTCCGACGTTCTTCTTACATTAATCCGTTTTTATTTTGCGCTCTTTAGAGCAGCGAAAGTCTTGTTCTGACCTCTGTTGGCTGGACGGCTGGCTGGATATGTTGTGGCTGGAAATGTTGTGACCTGATGAATTTTGACATAAATGAATATTTCGAATTTAAAATTTCCCGCGAATTTTCAACTCAAAATTCACCCGTAGTTCACGTTACACCTCATAGGTGGCGTAACGTATTTAATTTCTATTGAAATTATTTTTCTATCGGTGCCGTGCCTCGAACCTGCGACGTCCTGATCCATACGAGACGCCAGTGAAGACGCCCGCCCGCGCGCGCTACCACGAAGCTACGCTGGCTTATTATATCAAGCCAGTTAAGTTAGAGTCAAGAGAAGAGAGAGGTATATGGACCCCCCTCACCTCCCCGACGCCCGCCACTTTCTGCATGGCTTTAGTGGGAGACGAGAGAGAGAGAGCTATCTGGCTTTAGATATGGACCCCCCACCTCCCCGACGCGCTCCACTGGATGCTGTCGAATATATATTATATCGCGCTAGAGGAGGAGAGACAGACAGACTTCGCACGCGCGCCATACTGCCTTTTGCGCTGTGTTGCTTGCAATTTTTTTTGGAATTTATAATTATTATATATCTTTTTAATCCTAGGTAAGATTAGATTTCTACTTGGGAACATAAACATTACAATTAATATTATCATATTAATCAAAAAAGAAATTAAAGTTCTCCCCGACGGAAGGCGCGATAAGCAGAGAGAGTTTTCTAATTTCACCAATGATATCGTTTTTTAAGACTCGTCTGCTTAAAAGTTAGGGAGGTTGATTTACTAATAAAATTAAAAGTATTAACAAAATGAAACTCGAGTCAGCGTTTTAAAACTATAACTAGTTTGGGACGGAGGTATCATTGCTCACTATTTGTTTGGCAAGTTTAAAGTTAAATGATCACTTAACGGAACTGACATAAAATAATAGGTAGATTTTTGCAGAATTAAATTGCAGATTCTTTGCAAAATTAACTAATCATTTTGGCAGTTTCCGCTCTCGCTGGGTTCATCAACTAATAACAGTTACGTAAGTGATAATTTAAAAATAAAATCAACAACTCAAAGATATAAAATGAAATTTATGATCAAAATGAAAGTAATTTTAATCAACGACAAACGGAATCAACGTATTCATCTCTTAATCCACGGAAATATGAAATTTCTACATGCAACATGAAAGTGCTATCTACCTAACAATTTTTAGAAATGTAATTTTTATCAATGAAACATACTCATTTAGAGTTAACTAATTATAAGTCGCTAATTTGATTATTATATTTAAAAAATTATATTATTTAAGTAATAAATTTAAAGATGGTGTAGATAGTACCAATAGAGTATTCAAGGATTGATTACGTTAATATCAACGTATTAAACAAAAAGTATTTAATTATAATTTGGAATTTCAATTTAAATTTATACAGTTTTTTAAATGCCATTGAGAATGAGAGTCTGTCACTGTATGTTGAAGACCTCCAGTCTCTGCCAAGTGATTTAAATTTCAGACCCTCTCTGTGGGAAACGGGGAATTGAATTAACAAGACTAACAAACTGACATCATCCTTAAATTAAATAAGGACTATAAATGAAAAGTTAAATCAAGGTATTGAAGGTTTAATTAACGTTACTAAGAAAGTATCAAATAAAAAATTTACAACTTAAGCTCATCAATAAAAATAACATTAAGATAATTATTAATAGGCCTTTCCTATAATGAGGGTAGTAAAACTGTACCAGTCCAGAAAGAACATATAATTTTGTTTAAGAATGGACTTGCAATATTTTACTATTTTGTCTTCCTTAAACTTTGTATTCTGGCAGCTCTGTTGCCAAGAGTTTTTGTTAGTTTACTTTGGTGACGATGGCCTAGGTTGCCAATAATGTTTTCCTAACCTCAGGCTCATACGCGAAAATGCCAAAGTGTGTACCTTATTCTAATGTTAGGAAAGGATTTTAAAATATCCATGCGGTGGCATAACTAGTTAAATATCAGCAACAGTGGAAAAACCTTGGCCTAACTTTTAGGGTGGTCTGCTACAGTATAAGGTACAATTCGTTCAGTAATATAAATCGGTTACATAATAATAAAAATATAAATTTAAATAAGATTTGCAAACGCTTCAGAAACTCCCGTTACTCGACCCCGAATCCCCGATACACTAAAGACCGAGGCTTAAACCTCCTGAGCGTCCGTAGCTCGCGGCCATCTTTATTGTTTACATGGGCTCGTTACTGTGACTAAGTCTCCAATCCAACGTCAGCAAGATCATGGACAAAACAATACTGAAGCCTGAAGGACCGATGGCAAAGGGAGAAAGTTGAAAAATGCTTTTTAATTCGTCTTCTAGCGACAGATAGCAGTGAGCACAAAATGGATTTGTGCTCCCTGATACATCCAATAGATGGCAAGATGAGATGTCATAAATAGGGAGTCACAATTCACTAACTCACTATCAACCAGTCTGGGAAATAAGGATATTTTTTAAACTAGTCCTTGGGACCAGTGACCCCCCTAGTCCCCGAAATAATTAACTGGTCTCCGGACTGGTCCCAGCCTTTGTTCTCCTATAGATTTGCAATTAATAAACTGGTCCTGAGGACCAGTAACCCCCACTTCTTGAATTAAAAAACTAGTCCAAGCAATTAATAAAGTTTTAGGAAGTGTGCTATTTCCCAGACTGCTATCTACCCAAATTCATTTCAGTTCGGTTTAACAAACTGCTTTAACACTGAACCAACTCTGATTCCCCAGGCTCATGTACCGAAGCCATTTTGGTAGAAATAGGCTCGTCGGTTTAACGTGTAGTGTGTACCCAGTTTTTATGAATAAAATGGTTAGAATTTGTTGTTTGAAGAGTTGTAGAAGCTCAAGTAAAACAGAAAACTTGTGCTTCTTTCGAATACCGGACAGTTTAAAAACCAAGGAGAAGCAACGTACAAATTATCCGCTAAGCGACGTAACCTTTGGTAACAAAAGTTGGGCCTTGGAGCTGAGTCCTTAAGAGAACATACTAGAATATGTTCAAAGCATTTCGTCTCGGGGATATATTATCCTACACATATTAGGTTCCAGTTCACTCATAGAACAGATTTTGTTAATTACTCATTTAATTAAACTGTAAACCAAATTCTTACTAGATTGGTTTTATTCATAATCGGAATGCTATTTTATAAACAATGGAAAAAACCCGAAAGTTTTAAATTTGCCGGGGTCAATGAATATAGTAATACTAATTCTAGTCACTATATGGCGCGCAAAAGTGTAATCTGGCCGGGGTCATCTTGCTTAAATCCCAGCACACCTCGTTCTTACACTAACCAAAAATGGTACCTATAACTCTTTGAGGGCACACATCTTTCTCCTTCAGCCGAAACCCGTCTCGTAAGCGACGCTATTACTATAAATCCATGC
Organism: Phalangium opilio; assembly: GCA_019434445.1. Classification (NCBI taxonomy): domain Eukaryota; kingdom Metazoa; phylum Arthropoda; class Arachnida; order Opiliones; family Phalangiidae; genus Phalangium; species Phalangium opilio. The sequence continues at coordinate 77,217 of JAEQBA010000768.1, forward strand.
CTTGGCACACCCCGTTTCAGAGTTCACACAGGCGATAACCAGAAAATTCTCCCTTGAAATACCATCCTCTTTGAAAAACACTAAAAGCACACCTTTTCAGCTTTATGAATCTACCCTCGACCAATTGGGTAGTTAAGCTACTCAAGCGGAAAAATTAAATTGTTCAAAATCATTTTTCCATGTATTTGAGTTTAAAATTAACCTTCATCGTTTATTCTCAAAGTTGTGGATTACCCGTGTTTGTACTTTATTTAACCGAACTTGAAGTTATAACAAATTGTTTTACATTTTTTGGCTTTTTCATTGTTCAGTCTAAGTTATCACTATATATTTAACATTTTTTTACTTTTTCATTGTTTAGTATAAGTCTTCACAATTTTTTTTGGTTTTCTCATTGTTTATTACCCGTTTTTGTATTTTATATAAAGAAACTTAAAGTTATCACAAAATGTTTAGCCTTTTTTGACTTTTTCATTGTTCAGTCTAAGTTATAACTATATATTTAACATTTTTTGACTTTTTCATTGCTTAGTATAAGTCATCACAAATTATTTAACTTTTTTTTGATTTTTTCATTGTTTACTCCTCACGGCACAATTGTGGCCTACCCGTGTTTTTTTTTAATTTTTCCATACGAAACTTTACTTGAAGTTAGTTATCACAAAATATTTAAGAATTATTATTTTTTTTTCATTGTTTAGTGTCACGGCAAAATTGTGGCCTACCCGTGTTTTTTTTCAAATTTTACTATACGAAACTTTATTGAAGTTACTTATCACAAAATATTTAAGAATTATTATTTTTTTCTTTGTTTAGTGTCACGGCACAATTGTGGCCTACCCGTGTTTTTTTTTATTTTATTATACCAAACTTTAAAAGTTGTTATGACATATTATTTTACATTATTTTTTCTAAATTTAATCTTTCATTAAAGCTTCCTCCTCCTGGGATGTCATTTGACCTTCGGAAGAAGTTTCGTGATCACTACATATTTCCTCTTCACCGCTTACTGTTTCTTTGGTTGGTAGATTTTCTTTGCTTTGAACTTTTATTTTTTACCACAGGAGTCTTCTGATTAATTGCGCATTTCTAGAGTAAAATTATAGCTTAAGAAAATCAGTATCTAATAATAATTAAAATCGATATTTTGACTCGTCTTGAAGAGTCCTTACACAATTATTGCATTAGTTTGAATAGTTTTTTTTAAAAAAAAGCGTCAATAACCACGTATCATCATAAACAAAATAATAAAAGCCTATTATTATTAATGCTTACCAATATAATCTCGCTGAGTTCTTTTAATTTATCACAAGGCTTTCTGGTTTTATTTTCTTGTGGCTCGTTTTCTATTTCGTCATCCACCTTTTGTAGAGCAAGTTTTGAAAACCTTTCCGTTAACTTTATTGCAGTTTGGTCCTGAAAGAAAATTTTTAAAAAATCAACAACATTACACGAGGTTCTTGGCATTGCAGGCCAAAAGTACGTCAATGAAATGAACATAAGGAAAACCAAGCAAAAGCAGAGAGATAAGACAAGAAGAAAGATATTTACTTTCCCTAATAACCAATTAGACTGTACAGGACATGTGCAAAGACCTTTAAAGTAAACCTATACCCAAAGATCTAATAATTAGAAACTTTTCACTCACTACAAAAGGATACTTAAACTCCTTCTCAAACGCAGGCAGTTCTTGAAAGATTTTTTTTATAGCATTGGAAAGTTCTTCCCAACCTTCTTTAGCCAAACAATAATCCGCGGAAAACAGAAGAGGGAGGCTCCTACAGAACATAAATTTCATTGAGGATTTAGAAGTTCTAGATCTTCGTTGAATTGCACACTTAACTTCTTAAGACTATTTTTAAGTACAATTTCATTGACTTTTGTTGTGTATCTAGTAGGCCAATAATAGAGCTAGATAAGATGCGATAAAGTAGATAAAAAACAAGACTTATACATATATAAGCGTCGGCGGGAATAACGGGGGATCACTTGGGATCTCGACTGTAGAAGCATAAAGACAGTAGTAATTGTAAAATATAACTAGCCATAAATGTAAATAAAAGTAGTTTTACCCAATGTAAATGTGTCTCACTTAAATACACAACAAATTGGCGACGGAGGCGAGATCCTGGTGAGACGAAAACTAGAGCCCGAGAGTCAACCTTCATACCATCTGACGAACGAGTACTACCATAAGGAAGACAGCACGATACCATGTCAACGTTAGGACGATTAGAACCATTCGACGGGACGCAAGAGCCATGGAACCAGTACGCAGAGAGATTAGACGCATACTTTTTGGCGAACGATATCACCCTCATGGAAAAGAAAAGAGCAATACTCATGGCGGTCCTGGATCATAAAACGTATGCACTACTACGAAATCTAATTTTACCAACAGCTATGAAGGACAAAGAGTACAGTGATCTGGTCGAGGAGCTAAAAAACCATTTTAACCCGAAGCCGTCAAGAATGGCTGAGAGACTACGCTTTCATAGAAGGGACCGCAGGCAGGGGGAAACCGTAGCGACGTACGTCTCGGAGTTAAGACGATTGTCCGAGCATTGCCAATTTACGGCACGACTAGACGAAGAGTTATTGGACAAATTGGCATGGGGCATTAACGACGACGCTATGCAGAGAAAGTTACTGGCCGAGGAAGAAGGCCTGACCCTGGATAAGGCGGTGAAAATCCTTCAAGCAATGGAGATGGCAACAAAGAATACCAAAGAGATGAGAACTCCGAATGAGGACATCCATGGGCAGATCGACGTTAACTTCGTATCGCAGAGGCATAAAGGAAGGAACACTCAGTGGGCAATCCCGCAAGCCACCAGATATGACCAGCGCAGACCGGAAAAATGCGAAAGATGCGCAAGACATGGGCATGCGAGTGCAGACTGCAGGTTCATAAGAGAAATTTGCCATAACTGCCAGCTGACAGGACACATAGCCAGAGCATGTTCGCGGCGCAAGAATAGTCCACCTCGACGCGTTAATAACGGGAGAGGCAAGATCAATCGAGTCAATGAAGACGGAAGCAGCGGTCCAACGTTGGCTGAGGATGAATACGATTATCAATTGGCGGAATACGATTTCCCGGTTCACAACATAACCTTAGCAGATTCTGACGAAGATGTACCACCACCCGACACGGTTTGGCTGGAGATAAATGGGAAGAAGATACCGTTCGTAGTAGATAGTGGTTCGGGTCATACCATGCTCACTGAGGCCCACTTCAGGACGCTGCCGTATCAACAAGAAGTCCAAGCTTTCTCAAAGAAACTACGGTCGTACACCGGACATCCAGTAGACATCGCTAGACGCACAAGGGTCGATGTGAATTTCGAGGGAAGATCAGCTGAATTACCATTGCTTCTGGTGAAAGGGGACGGGCCGAATCTGTGCGGAAGGAAGTGGCTATATTCATCGTTGAATATTTGCAAACCAGTGATCCAGGTAAATCACCTAGAGTTGACCCACAGATCAAGTATTGGAAAAACATGAGACGCTGTTCTCACCCGGTTTGGGTAAGCTCGAAGGCGTAAAAGTTCACATCCATGTCAAGAAGGATGCTGTCCCGAAATTCTGCAAACCAAGAAGCTTACCGTTCCACATGAAGGATAAAGTGGAGGCAGAAATAGAACGTATGGAGAAAGCGGGAATCATCAAGAGTATACCATTCTCGGAGTTTGCATCCCCGATTGTACCGGTACAGAAAAGCAACGGCGAAATCCGCATCTGCGGAGATTTCAAGACTACAGCTAACCCAGTCGTCAACACAGAGATATTTCCTTTACCACGGGCAGAAGACATTTTCTCCAAGCTGGCGGGCTGTACCGTGTTTTCCCGGTTGGATTTGAAGGAGGCGTACAACCAATTGGTGCTCGACGAAGAATCAAAGAAAATCACAGTCATAAACACAACAAAAGGGTTGTTCCAATACGAACGTCTTCCAACGGGAATCTCATCGTCATCAGCGATATTCCAAAGACATATGGAGATGTTATTAAGCCGACACAAGAGGGTATCACCATTCCAGGATGACATTCTATTGGGTGGAAAAGACAAGGAAGAAAACTTACGAACCTTGGACTCAGTCCTGGGTATCCTCTGCTTAAATGGACTAAAGCTAAGGAAAGAGAAATGTAAATTTCTCCAAGAAGAAGTTGAGTTCTTGGGACACAAGCTGGATGCCCTTTGCCTACATCCGCTCGAAGACAAAATGGATGCCATCAGAAACGCGCCCGACCCAGAAAACGTCGCCCAGCTGCGCTCCTTCATTGGTCTCTTAAACTATTATCAGCGATTTCTACCCAACAACGCCACTATGTTAGCACCACTATACGATTTACTCCAGCAAGCAACACCATGGAGATGGGGCGACTCGCAGAAGACGGCATTCAGAGATGCGAAACAATCCATTCTGCAATCACGAGTACTAACCCACTACGACGTAGCCAAAGATGTGCACCTGGCCTGCGATGCATCACCAATTGGCATAGGGGCAGTCATTTCCCATGTGCAAGATGGAGAAGAGAAACCAATAGCATTTGCATCGAGAAGTCTCACAAAGGCAGAAAGGAATTACTCCCAACTGGAAAAAGAGGCCCTCGCTCTTATATTTGGGGTAACTAAATTTAAGGACTACTTATATGGAAAGAAATTCTTCCTTATAACAGATCACTAGCCATTGTTAACGCTGATGGGAAATGACAAGCGAATTCCCCAGTCCGCGGCAGCAAGAATCCAGCGATGGTCGTTACTATTATCGGCATACAATTACGAGATACGTTTCCGGAAGGGGAATTTGAACGGAAATGCTGACGCGCTCAGTAGGTTGCCTCTTCCCACATCAGTTGAAAAACGCCTGTACCTTCCGAGTACGTCTTGTTAGTAAAGGAATTAAACGAAGGTTCAATCACCGCGGAAAAATTAGAACAGCATACCAGAATGGATGAAACTCTACGACAAGTCCGGGAACACATGTCTAGCGGTTGGCCTACACGAAAAATGTCACCCGAAGTAGAAGTCTACAGGAAGCTGAGTTCGGAACTATCTAATTACAATGGAGCCATATTACGAGGGAACAGAGTTGTAGTACCGAGGGCTTGTCGACAAGAACTTTTGAGAGAGCTGCATAGTTCTCATCAGGGGATCGTTAGGATGAAAGCTGTCGCAAGGTCAAGAATATGGTGGCCTGAGATCAACGATGACATTGAAAGAATGGTCAAGGGATGTACAATCTGCCAAGAAGCGGCTCCCATGCCTCGATCCCAACACCAACCGTGGCCAGAATCAACAAAACCGTGGCAGAGGGTTCACGCAGACTTCGCCGGCCCGGTCGAAGGGAAGTTCCTGCTCATTATAGTTGATTCATTCACCAAATGGATAGAAGTTCAAATAACATCGACCACATCAACTGAGGCGGTCACGACGGCTCTAAGAGAGAATATTGCAAGATATGGTATCAAGCAGGTCCTCGTAACCGACAACGGCCCTTGTTTTACAAGCCACGACTTTCAAGAGTTCACCAAACAGAACGGAATCGAACACCTTCGCACAGCGCCATACCACCCCGCGTCCAATGGCCAAGCGCAGAGGTCAGTCCGCACCATAAAAACAAGCCTAAAGAAGATCGGTGGAGGTTCAAGCGAGGCCATAGACACCATCAATGAAGGAATGGGCACTTTTCGCAAAGGAAACCTTCACACAAGATTGTCACGAATTCTCATGAATCATCGGAGAACTCCAACAGCAACGGGTCTATCTCCTGCGGAAATGATGTTTGGACGATCCATCATATCGCGGATTGATCTATGCCATCCGAGGAGTCGATTTCAACACAGTCCAGATATTTCCGACTCAGCAACCATTGAGGAAACTAGACGAGGCAGTAAATCTAAGCAGTCATATCAAGTCACCCCAGTAGCATAAGCCTTCCGCATAACAGTCGGTTAAAGGTCGAATAGTCGGTTTACGGTCCAGTCAGCTGTACCATGCTTATTTCGATACTTTTCCGACTCATGAAGCCGACTACTTCTTTTAGTTGGCAATGCCGACATCTATCTGACAGTTGGAACAGAGATGGTTTATAGTAGGCTTGCCTACCGTCTAGAAAATTTCAACTTATTTTTTGCCAAATGATTGCCGACTCTCTCGCGCTAGTCGGTATTGTGACGTTTAAGAAGAGTAAAATTAAAAGCAAAGTTATTCTTAGGCCGTTTAGTAACCGACATTTATCCGACAGTTGGAACTGAGAGGGGGTAAATTAGGCTTGCCTACCGTCTAAAGAATTTCAACACATTTTTTGCCAATTGATTACCAACTCCCTCGCGCTAGTCGTTATTGTGACGTTTAAGACGAGTAAAATTAAAAGCAAAGTTATTCTTAGGCCGTTTAGTAACCGACATTTATCCGACAGTTGGAACTGAGAGGGGGTAAATTAGGCTTGCCTACCGTCTAAAGAATTCCAACACATTTTTTGCCAATTGATTACCAACTCCCTCGCGCTAGTCGTTATTGTGACGTTTAAGACGAGTAAAATTAAAAGCAAAGTTATTCTTAGGCCGTTTAGTAACCGACATTTATCCGACTGTTGGAAATGTGGTGGTTTGAAGTAGGCTTGCCTACCGTCCTAAACATGTAACCCACTTTTGCCAATTGATTACCAACTCCTTCCCGCTAGTCGGTATGGTCACGTTATAAAAGAGTAAAATGAAAAACGAAGTTGTTGTATAGGCCTTTTTCCGTGGGACGGTTTTTTTGACTTTTACTATTCCGCATATGCCACCAAATTTTTTTTGTTATATATTTAACTTATACTATATTTCGACCCACAAGCAGAAGTTGATAATCCTATATTTTGGCAACACTAGAAACATAACGTTACAAAAAAAATGCAAAGCAAGAAAACACATCTGATTTTCTAGTTTGAATTTTCCCTCCTGTAATTTCTCGGGTCAGGTGACACGCCTCTGTTCTATTGGCGTAACTAAGATAACGCCATGCACGCCATCATCGAAGAGGGCGCTGCTAGTGCGAAAACAAGTTAGCCTTTCCAGTATCTCTGACGCGGCTGGGTCGTTAGAATGTTTAAACGAGATTTTTGTGGTCGAAAATGATTAGTTCTAGGCTTGCTAACTTTTAATTTCATCGCTAAGGTTCTTTGTCACACTATATAAACTAGAAACGTCTTCGTTTGTCACGTAAGGTTTGAATTTTGTTATTGAATTATCAATTTATCTACTTTTTAGAGCCAGTTTTATGCATAAGCCTTTGCTTTTTTACCTAGCTTCTCATCTGCTGGGAACCACACCCCTATAAAGTGAAACCAAAACTTAAACGTTTATGTATACCTTCAGTTTCTTTGTTTGAATATAAAAGAAGCAAGTGCTTTGGGGCGCTTGGAAATCAAAAACCTTATATATTAAAGATTTTTGGTTGTGAAAATAATACTGAATTCCAAAATAGATCTCAATTTGTTTTAGTTACAGAATTTTTTTGCGGTTTCAAACATTTTAAGAGAAAAATGTGTGAAATAATACCCTTTAGAATTGTATGTTTTTCTTTTTCCTTAAAAAAAATCTGTAAGTGTATATCAGGGTTGCCACAGTACCTGGATATCCTGGAAAAGTCAGGGAATTTAAAAATGGGCCAAAAGGTCAGGGAAAAGTCGGGAAATTTTAAAAATTTTAGCAAATTCTGGGAACTTGATTTTAGTGGGTAAAAGTATTTATTGAAAGAGTAATGAAAGTTTCCCCTTATCCTCTCTTAACACAGAAAACTCCATGAGCAATCCTTAAAAATGTCTAGAATTGTTTTTATAAAGTAAATGCCTTCAAAAAAGCTCTTAAGACTGTTATTTATAGTTAAAATGATTCTTATTCATTTTGGTGCAACAAATACATTGGAAAACTTAATGTAGAGAGTTTATTTAATTATAAGCACTTAAAACGTGCTGTAAAAATTTACCCTACCGCCCTAAAAGGTCTGGGAAAATCTGAGAAAAAGGTCAGGGATAACCTGGAAAAGTCCGGGAATTTTGTTCTGAAAATTCCGTGGCAACCCTGTATACTTTTCATTAAGATTTTTGTAATTTAAGAGATAGTAACTGGCCACATCGAAGATATTAACAATGAATATTAAAAAATGCTTCAATTGATGTAAATATATACTCGCCCTGAAAAATTTTACTTTTGGTTAAAACCAATTAGCTAGGCAGCTAATATTTCCATTCGACTAGTCGTGTAATATCGAATACATTGTTTAATATTTGAAACTGTTAAAATTGATGCTCAACCTGTATGTTACTTTTAATATTCGAAATTGTTATAATTGATGCTCAACCTGTATGTTACTTGAAATATTCAAAGTACAAATTCTAAAGTGATTTTCATTGAAAATGTATTTAAAGAAATTTCAATACTTGGTATCAGTATCCTTTACTATAAGCGAATGAAGCCTCGAGTTAAGGCTTGATCATCGCAAAACCGTCGGGCCTCGAGTTAAGGTTTGATCGTCGCAAAAGCGTCGGACCTCTTGCTGACAGGCGGTTAAGTCGACTCTCAAACGTGTTGGATGAGGGTCCTATTTCATTCGTGTCGTAACAGTCTGAAAACCAGCGGGCCGTCGTCCCGCCGGGCGGACATTTCGACTCTCAAACCCTTACTCTACCAGCCCTTTACCGACGATTTACCGTTCCTATACTAAAAAGCCGCGAAATCGTCGGATTGAGCGCGGCTTTAGGTAAGCATAATGACGCCGACATATAGTCGGCCAACAGTCGTTTTATAGTATCCTCAAAACAGTAGGAAAACCGGCGGGCCATCGTCCCTCCAGGCGGACATTTCGACTTTCAAACCATTACTCTCCCGACTTATTAATGACTTTTTACCAACTCGTCGGTAACACACAAAGCCGACCATGTAGGCCCTACGTCGGCAGTGCTACTGGGGCAACGACGCCGTATATGCAAGGAATTTTGGGAACGGTCCAAAGTGGTTGCCAGGAACCATCGAATCCAAAAAAGGACAAGTAATGTTTGCCATTAGAACACCCACAACGACGATTCATAGACATCGCAATCAAGTACGACCCCGGTCTTTGCTGGTGAAGGCCACGCCAGCAACTACAACAAGGAAGGAAGATTTGACATGGACTCCAGACATTCAATCAGCACAGTCGACCAAGTCGCAGATGACGAATCCTGTTCAATCGACGGCAGAACACGTAGCCCAGTCGACCAAGTCGCAGATGACGAATCCTGTTCAAACGACGGCAGAACACGTAGCCCAGTCGAGCAAGTCGCAGATGACGAATCCTGTTCAAACGACGGCAGAACACGTAGCCCAGTCGAGCAAGTCGCAGATGACGAATCCTGTTCAAACGACACCAGAACACGTAATCCAGTCTAGCAGTTCTCAAAAGGCGAATCCGGTCCAACCAACCCACATCGCATCTCCCAACCCAGTCGAGCCGGAAACAGCACCAGCAGCAACTGGTCAACTAAGCGTTTCTATAAAGCAAACGCAACCGGAGGAAAGTCATTCACGATCAACACGGGATACGCATGAGGATAGCGCAGCGTCAAGGTTGAAAGATCAACGTCCGCAAAGAACCCGAAGAGAACCGCTGAGATATGAGATGGAGTTCCCACAAATCATTTTCAAAAAGAGGGGAAAGTAATGTTGTGTATCTAGTAGGCCAATAATAGAGCTAGATAAGATGCGATAAAGTAGATAAAAAACAAGACTTATACATATATAAGCGTCGGCGGGAATAACGGGGGATCACTTGGGATCTCGACTGTAGAAGCATAAAGACAGTAGTAATTGTAAAATATAACTAGCCATAAATGTAAATAAAAGTAGTTTTACCCAATGTAAATGTGTCTCACTTAAATACACAACAACTTTAATAACTGTTACTGAACCTAAGTCAAGCATTGAAGTACTCATTTAAAAAGAAATTTATAATGCAAGGGCGAGATTACGCATCCCACATATAACATACTGTTTCTACTGAAAAGGTCTTTGACATCTTGGTCTAGGTTCATGAACTCCTTTCTTTGTTTTGTACTAAGGTAGTTTGGTAATAGTGGAGTAAGAAGTAATACGTTCTTTCCTTCCTTCCTAATGGTAAATTCGACTTCCATAAATAATCTCGTTATATTTTGCCTACAATCTTCGTAGTTTGACTTATTTGAAATCTGAAATATTTATGGTACATTTGCTTCATAAGTAACAAATTGAAAATTTTAAGCAAGCCTGACAAGTACCGAGAAAGTGGCTCATATTCAATTTTTTAAAAGTAATTACCATTTTAAAATATCATTTGTGCCAACCCACATAATGAGATATTCATTTTTAATCTTAGGAATGAAAGTGACAATGGACTTTAGTGTGGTGTCTGACTTTGTAGTAGTTGTTGCTTGGTTATATCTATTTTCTATGGTTAAGTAGTAAAGAAATGTCAGTAAGTACCCCACACCCCCAAAAAAATGTTTGCAAATAATTACCAATTAAAAGAGGTTCATCCCAAAATTCAACAAGCGGTGCAAGTAGTTGAAGGTCTCCGACCATGGTAAATCCGTAAAACTCGGCTTCTAATAACAACAAACAAAAACAGAGTTTTGTAAATTTTTCCATGAGGCCAAGATGTCACATAAAATAAACTAGGTTAAACATAAAAGGCAAAACTATCGAAACATTGAAAAATTTGCGAATAAATTTAAAATATTTACTCAGGCCTTTTGTTTCTATTATTGTAGTCTCACGTGTGTCATCTAAATTAAAAAATAAATTATTTTTATTGAATAGCGTCACAAATTGATATATTAGTAGTAAAATTTCTACCCAGCAAGGTTGGCATCCCTAAAGGATTGCTTTGCTACTCCTAAGGGCAGTAAGTTTCCTACTGTGTAGAATTTGATAGTCTTTAAAAAACATTATATTTGGGACGCCAATTTTGACCCCTCCATCTTTCTCCTCTTTCAGCTTCATACGGTTCTGATCTTCTAAAATCTTTGAAGGTGCGTGATGGACCACCTTGACTATATCCTACGGTTAAGAAAAATACTTGTTTGTAATTCATAAATTATGTAATTTCTACTGAAAAGGGAGTATGCAAAGGGATTAATATGAGAGTTTCATTTTTAATGGTGGCGTAAACTTTCTATTATTCCGCTTAATAAAGAAACAAAAAATTACTGGCAGTTTCCAAGGAGTGGTCCCACCTCTCCAAAAATTATAAAATTTATACCAAATGAAAGCTTGTAAAGTGAGGAAAATTATGGTGTAAAAATATTTCACAATTGAGTAGAAAACCCAGAATTTTTTTTTTGGAAAAAGCATGCAATTTAAAGGGGGAAGGAATAAAAAGAGGAGTAAAAACCAAACCTAACCTAACCTGGACTAACCTTAACCATTAAAAATAATTAACACCTACTTTTAATAATAATGAAATTTTTATAATTTTTGGAGCGATCCACTCCTTAGAAATATAGGCCTGGGGACAGATAGGCCACAAACGGGCTTGACCTAGAACATTTGAACATAAAGATGAAAATTGGTTGGTACATGTGTTATTTTTGACCCAACAAAAAATATACTAAAAGTCCCCTGCTGTAGAGCGCGAGATTTCGAGGCCATCTTTGAAAATGGCCGCCGCGAATTACAGCTACAATTTATTCCACGTTCTTCCTCAAAAATTCTGAAAATTAGTACATATTATGATTGGAACCACATGAACATCATGGCAAAATTTTACAGCTCTGTGTTCAATAGCCGCCGTGAATGATAGGTACAGTATATTTCACCATGTTGTGGGAAAATTATGAAAATTGATAGGTATTATAATCAGAGCTGTGTGAACCTCTTAATAAACTATTTAAGCCATTAATCAGATACTTTGGCCGCTATGTTGGCAAAATGGCCGCCATCAATGTCATTTAGATGGTTCAAAATTATGAAAATTGGTAATAAGTATGTTGAAGACCGACGAAACATCATACTTGTATATTGAAGACGTGCTACTGATAATTTGGGCGCCATCTTCGAAAATGACTGCTTGAAATGCCAAATATATTACCGATATATAAATTTTTCCAATATTTTTTTTATTGAGTAGATGATTTTCATGAACGTATTAAACGCCATAAAAATAAATATTTTCGAGTCTAAATTATCGACCCATCTTCAAAAATGGTCCCTTAAATATTACTATCCTAAAAGTACCTTGCGTCGTCGTCTCAAACGACGGATTGCTCGGCAAAAGGTCAAATCGGGGTCTGAAACGGCCTCCACCGCCGCTGGGGGTGCGATGGCTCGTGACAACCCAATGAAGAGGCCCAGAGCGGAGGATTCGACTCCCTCACCAAGTACCTCGCAGGCGGCGTCGAAAAAGGCTAAGTCCTATAGTGACGCCGCCAGCTCAGAAAAGATGGCCATTGTCAAAAAAGGCTATCCGACGGCGGTCATCACGGAGGAAGACGTGGGCCCAATTCAGAAGGCGATTCTAAGGGCGCTGGATGGGATACCTTCGGGGAGCCCTCTACCGCGCCTTGCGAACTTTAGCCTGACGACCGGGGCCCTAGTATACTCCTGTGAGGATTCGTTCACTGGGCAATGGTTGAAGGACAACTTAGCCTACTCGGTGGTGGGGGATGCGGTGCTCTCAGTAATGAGAGCTAGCGAACTCCCCAAGCCGTTTAAGGTAATGTTCCGCACCAAGGACCAGATCACCAAGGAGCCGGCGGTGCTGTTTCGGCGCCTAAAGGTCCTTAATGCAGGTTTTGCCACTGAACGCTGGAAATGTATCCGGACGTACGTGGACAGGGCCGTACGGTACTGGGTACTGCTAATTGATGGCTCCTCATTGGAAGCCATTAAGAATGCTGGTTTCGTGGGCTATACTGGAGTGGACAAGGGTTCCTTCAAACTCCTTCAGAACACGGAAACCACTAAAACCACTGTAGCCGAGTCTGCGGCGGGGGGTGGGACTAGCGAGATGGGGGATCTCGCGGAGGAGCTCTCTGGTGTCGCTCTAGGCACAGAGGGGGAGGGGGGGTGGCTCATTCGGAAGTCTGTTCTTCCATGGATGAGTCCACCCTACTGGAAGAATCGGATGGGACCCTTCGGGGTTCAGCCGATGAGCGTTCTAGTGGTCCTGGTGAGGGGGAGGATCTTGGGACTGGGAGCTCGCCTGTCGGGGGGGGGAGGTGCCATTAGCCCTCTCGGGACCGATGAGGTGTAGCTAGGTCCCTTCTGAACCCCTCTCTTAGGGACCATGGGGACGCTACGTGCAATTCAAATCAACTTGCACCATAGTAAGGCGGCCTCTGCGGTACTCTGCAGGAGGTTTGCTATAGAGGGTCTTGATCTGGCCCTCATACAAGAACCGTGGATTTGCCATGGCAAAATCCTCGGTCTTGACGCGGCGGGGTCATTATTCTATGACCAAACTGCTGCTAGACCTAGGGCGTGTATTTTGGTTCGGAGGGATCTTTGTTGTATCTCTCTACCGCTGTACACATCCCAGGACACGGCGGCCGTGAATCTAGTCCTGGCCACTGGGCATGCCAAGTTGACTATCACGGCTGCCTCCGCATACTTTGCCCACGACGCGGACTCTCTCCCGACAATTGAGGTGATCAATTTGGTCAATCAATGTGAAAAGAGAGGGGACAAACTAATCATTGGCTGCGATGCCAATGCTCATCACATCACGTGGGGCAGCTCTGACTGCAACAAGAGGGGTGATGATTTACTAGAATATTTAGTTGGTTGTAAACTCTATATTCTTAATCAAAACAATGAACCTACTTTTGTTACTTCTAATAGAAGGGAGGTCATTGACCTCACGCTAGCCACAGAAAACCTCGTGTCTTCCGTGTCTAACTGGCATGTGTCAAATGAACCGTCTCTGTCGGATCATAGGCACATCTGCTTTACTGTCGCGATTACTTCTGTCCCGGCGGGGACGGAGATACGCAACCCAAAACGGACTAATTGGGCCGGCTATAGGGAAGACCTAATCCTACGCTACGGAGGGGGTCACACTCTTAAACTTACTTCACCTAAGGATCTTGATCGGGCTGCTGGTGATTTACAGTGCTCCATCATGGAGTCGTTCCACCGGAACTGCCCACTTAAGACCGTCAACCGCTCGAGGCTTGTCCCTTGGTGGAACGCGGATCTCAGCCGGCTTCGTAAATACACGCGCAGGCTCTTTAACAAAGCCAAGCGCACGGGTGACTGGGCTGGATACAGGCAGTCCCTTAACGCCTACAACAGGGCCATTAGAGCTGCTAAGAAGGACTCCTGGCGGACCTTCTGTGAGCAAATCTCCAATGTCCCTGCCACGGCTAGGGTCATGAAGATTCTAGCGCACGACAGCACACATCGACTTAATGCTATTAAGCTACGGGAGGGTGTGTACACTAAATCTGGGGCTGAGACTCTCAAGCATATGCTGGAGGTCCATTTTCCTGATTCTACTTTTATTAATCCAACAAACCCTGACTCTCTCTACCCTGTCCTGCACAGGGCTAAGAGGGAAGACTGGCTTGTAGCCAGACAGGTTGTCACGATTCCCAAGCTTCGGTGGGCTGTCAACTGTTTTGAGCCCTACAAGTCTCCGGGACCCGATGGGGTCTTCCCTCTGCTTTTGCAGGAGGGCTTAGACCACATCGCCTCTCCGCTATGCAAGATCTACAGACTTTGCATTGCTCTCGGTCACATACCTCGTGACTGGAAACGCTCTAGGGTCATCTTTATTCCCAAGCCCGGGAAGGCTTCCTATCTCGAGGCGAAAGCATTTAGACCCATATGCCTGACCTCCTTCTTCCTCAAAATTCTGGAGAAGTTGGTGGACAGGTACATCAGAGACGAGGTACTTTCGATAACTCCTCTCTCTTCTTCACAATTTGCCTACCAAAAAGGCAAATCCACTGAGACGGCCCTTCACGGCCTTACGAATTGCCTGGATAGGGCATTCGAGTTTCAGGAAATTTCACTGGCTGTCTTCCTCGATATCGAGGGGGCCTTTGACAAAGTCTCTAGCTCGGTTATTACTGAAGCTGTTGAGAGATTTGGCATCAGCGCCACTCTTGGCCGCTGGATCAAGTCCATGCTTACCGACCGCGAGGTGTCGGCGTCCCTCCTTGGGGACTCTCTAGGGGTGACTACCAGCAGGGGCTGCCCTCAGGGTGGAGTGCTCTCCCCCCTGTTGTGGTGCCTGGTGGTGGACGAGCTCCTGGGGAGGCTCGGGGGTGCTGGGGGCTGTTGCTGCTTCGGGTATGCGGACGATGTAGCGATAGTCTTTACGGGGAAGTTCCCGGATACTGTTACCGCGCTTATGAGATCTGCTCTCTCTAGCGTGGAGCAATGGTGTCAGGCGGTTAACCTCACCGTTAATCCTGATAAAACTGTCCTTGTTCCTTTTACGAGGAAGAATACTAAGGATCTGTTCAATGATATCTCTTTCTTTGGCCAGGTCCTGACAAAGTCCTCCGAGGTGAAATACCTGGGGGTGACTTTTGATTGTAGACTCACATGGAAGCCGCATCTTGATCGGTGTATTAAGAAGGCCAAGATGCTCTTCTGGAGGACCAGGAGCTCTGTCGGCCAGACTTGGGGCCTCAACCCCAAGGCTGTACACTGGCTCTATACTGGGATCATCAGACCCATACTATCTTACGGGGCACTTGTCTGGTGGACAAGGGTCCGGCTTAAGACGGTGCAGGCTGCCCTGCGCAAGCTTCAAAGGCTTGCCTGCATTGGTGTTACGGGGGCCATGAGATCGACCCCAACTGCTTCCCTGGAGGTGCTCCTTGACATGCTTCCTCTTCATCTCTTCATTGAGGAGGAGGCTGTCATGGGAGCCTACAGGCTCAACATTAGTGGCTGTTGGGTTCCAAGACTTTGGGATTACAGCCATACGAAGCTCTTTCGGGAGTACGCCGCACTTGAGCCGTCGCTTACGATGTGCTCTGACAAAACCGTTACCAGTTTTGATTTCACTAAGCCATTCAGTATCCACTTCCCCAGTCGGGCAGAGTGGACTAACCTGCTGCCTCTTGGCACTGGGGGTGAAACCATTTGGTTCACCGATGGCTCCAAGACTGATTCCGGCGCTGGCGCCGGCTATTACTGTCAAACCACAAGGGTCGGCTTTTCTGCTTGCCTGGGCACCTTCGCTAGTGTGTTCCAGGCTGAAATTGCCGCGATCTGTTATTGCGCAGATTACTGTATTAACAAAGGGTATACCGGACGGACTGTGAGAATTTATTCTGACAGTCAGGCTGCCCTGAACGCTCTGAACCAGTGTCAGATTTCTTCTCAACTGGTGCGTAGCTGCCTCGACCTGCTAGCGCGACTGGCATCCTGCAACAGGGTTCTGCTGTACTGGGTGCCAGGGCATAGCGGTTATTATGGCAATGAGCAAGCCGATAGATTTGCGAAAAGGGGTGCGGAGGCCAAGCTCTTGGGGCCGGAGCCGGCCGTCCCCATCCCCTACAGGCACGTCAAACGGTGTCTGCATGACAGGTTGACTGTCATACAAAATCAGCTCTGGCACAGCATGGAGGGCCAGAGACAGACAAAGTTGTTTGTCGATGGTCCCTGCAGGTCTCGTGCTAGGGACCTAATTTCGCTCGGCAGATGGGATATTAGGCTGGCCACCGGTCTTTTGACCGGGCATTGCCGGCTTAATAGGCACCTCCATCTGATGGGTTTTGCCGACGACCCTCTCTGTAGGTCGTGTCAGGAGATGGAAGAAACATCCGCCCACGTACTTTGCGAGTGCGACTACTTCGCCTCGCTTAGATTAGAATATTTTGATTCACACACCCTGGAACCCTCGAGGGTCTCCTCTCTCACGGTGGAGCGAATTCTTCGCTACGCTGCAGCTACAGGCCTATTCAAGGCCTGATTACGAGGATGCACAATATGCCTTTGGCATCGGTGCTAGGGCGCGTACCCTCCTCATCAACAATAATAATAATACTATCCTAAAATCTGGAAAAAAGAAAAGGAAAGCCATATTACTCGGATTTTGGTTATGAAAAACCGTTTTATATGTGGTATATACGTTCTAGTGTCGTTAAGGATTAGACTTAAGACACATTTTTAACATTTCGTTCATATTTCTCGTCATCCTGAAGATTTTTTTATTACGGCTAATACCTTGACAATGACCACACATTGCCCTGCAAGCTAATCCAGATCGTCTACATTCACAGTTCTTTATACAAGATGTTCTGCAGACTGCAGTTACAAATAATGAGTGTTACAAAATCATCTGATGCCGAAAGGAGAATGGTGTGAATGGGATTAAATCGTTTCCTAGCTATGTTGGACTTGAAGATACGCTCGGAAAAAATGTAGTTTTGCGGTGTCGGTTGTTGGATTAAGCTTAGCGAGATCAAATGAGAACTTGACAGTATATGTGACAACGGTTCCATATACGTGTAATATCTACATAGTTGAAACGTGACATGCCAATTATCACCCTAAAAAAAGCGAAAAGAAATCTCTCTTCGGCAGCAGCTATGGCTTCCCTATATGCAATATGGTCATAAAAAAAGCGCAACAAATTTGTAAGATGTTGATTATCTGTCATTACTTTAAACCACACCTTATCATAACCACACCCAGTTACAGCACGTAAATGAAAGAAGTGTTTTCTTAACCTTTTTAACTCAATGGACTTGTCGTGACGGAGGGGTCCCGAGTTCGGAGTGACGGTTCGGGAATTGCTAGGGTTCGCCCTTGGTTCAGACCTTTCCTTGCCCCATTCCGTGAAGGTTTTGCTGGGCCGTTTCGTCCCCGCCCAGGTGTTGCTTCGGCTCGCCCCCGCTATTGGCAACCCTCTAGGGGTCGCGGATACACTATTTGTTTGGGACGTGTAGCACTTTTGTGCTTGGAGAGAACTCTCCCGTCCCCTCGAGTCTTCTGCTGCCTCAATCCTTCCCTGTCACCGACCACCTCCTGACTGGGCTCGCCGCTGACGGTGTCCAGCTTCTGTCACCTGCTCAAGTGGCGTTTGTCGGGCCCGCTGGCCGATCTCGTGTGCCATGACGGCGGTTCCGCAGGTTCAATGTGGAATATGATGGCGAGGGTCGCTGATAAGGCCCCCAGCTATGTGTAGCGCCTAATCAAGGGTTGTGACATGCAATTAATATGAAAAATCTTCAGGATGACGATGAATATGAATGAAATGTTAGAGATTTGTCAAAAATTTAATTTTAAACAACATGTTGAGACTAACAGCTTTGAAAAACATTTCTTTCTTTCAGAATTTAGGGCAATGATTTTCGTCAGGCCATTTTTAAAGATGGCGTCGATAATTTCAACTTCGAGATATCCATTTTTGTTGTTTATTACGTTAATGAAAATCATCTATTCAAAATAGGAATTTCAAAAAGATTTATATATTTGAAATATATTTGGCATTTTCAGCAGTCATTTTCGAAGATGGCGCCTAAACGTCTTCAATAGTAGCACGTCTTCAATATTCAAGTATGATGTTTTGACGATCTTCAACCTAATTATTACCAATTTTCGTAATTTTTGACCCATATACTGTATCTAAATGGCATTGATGTTGGCCATTTTTCAACATGGCCGCCAAATTATCTGATTAATGGTTTTAATATTTTACTATGAGGTTCACACAGCTCTGATTATAATACCTACCTATAAATTTTTATAATTTTCCAACAACATGGTGAAATATACTGTACCTAGCATTCACGGCGGCCATTTTCAAATATGGCGAACAAACTATTAAACACAGAGCTGTAAATTTTGCCATGATGCTCATGTGGTTCCATTCATAATGTGTACCAATTTTCATAATTTTTGAAGAAGAACGTGGAATACATTGTAGCTGGCATTCCCGGCGGCCATTTTCCAAGATGGCGGTGAAATCTCGCGCTCTACAGCAGGGGACTTTTAGTATATTTTTTGTTGGGTCAAAAACAACACATGTACCAATTTTCATCTTTATGTTCAAATGTTCTAGGTCAAATCCTAAAAGTCCTGGGCTTTCTTTTCGCTATCGAATTGGACCAAACTGCGTGGTAGATACAAGTTACGTTAGAAGTGGTTTAGTCTGAATTCTGCTAAAGGCTGGGTCTACGAACCCCTAGCCTGTAAACCACGTCCCATTCTAGAGCCCGATAACATTTTAGCTTTATGAGCAAGCCCTGATTAAGCGTTGTTTAATTGAACGTTTAGTACCAAGGCTAAATTGATTCCAAACCTCCCACAACTTGAACCAAAAATAATAAAAGAAGCAATTTACCATTAGAGAAAAAAATCCAAATTAATTTTTATTAAATCATCAGTCTTGTTGGGAGAACGGGTCCGTCCCTGGCCTGGCCAAGGTAAGGTTAGGTTAGGTTCGGTTAGGTAAGATTAGGTTAGGTTCGGTTAGGTAAGATTAGGTTAGGGTAGGTTTTGTTAGGTTAGGTTTGGCACAGGGACCTTAGGTTTAAAATTGAAAAAATTTCCAATAAAATTGAATAAAAATGAAAACTTAAAACATTGGAAATAAATTATTTCCAATTATTTGAAAAGTCCTGGAACAATTTGGAAAATTCCAGGAAACTAAAGGGATTGTAGGGCTCAGTTTCAACAACAATAAATAAAGGGTATAAAATCATTGAGAATATTAAACAATGGGAAATTAATAAAATTTGTTGAATTCTTATTTCAAACATAATTTAAATATCGATTTTTGCTCTCCTATCTCTTTTAATTAAATTTAATCATTACAAAAAATTTGTTTTAATTTTCATAGAGAAAACTCGTAAATTCATAAGAAAGAAGATGAATAAAAATACCTAGCAAATAATTGGATTCTTTAGTTCTTGAAAATGCCCATTAAAGTTCGCTAGACATTATTTAAAATCAACGGAAAATAAAGTCTTCGTTGCATTTGCGAGACTCGCGAATAAAAAGGTTAATGAATTATTTACAAGGTTGAAATATTTCGCGAAAACGTTACATGGAAATGATTGAATTATTTGGTCCGGAATTATCACGAAACCTTAAACGGGAAGTTCTTGAAAATGTTCACCAAGACTCGCGACACAAATTAAAAAAAAAAGGTGAATATGAAAAACTTATTTAAATATTTTAAAATCCGTAAATGGTTTTAATTGTTCGTGAATCTCGTCACTAATTCTTAAAATTGTTCAAAATAAATAAAGACTAATAAATTGGTAATGGCGTCAATTCGTCAAAGTCAAATTGTTGAATCCCGAACCGAGGAAAGAAGTAAATGCAGTTGGTGACTTACTGGAAGGCAGTCCAATGATGAGGAAGGTCAAAGGTCGTTTGTGGTCAAAGTATAGAAGAGGGAACACCCTTTCGTGGACACCGTTCAGTCGGGGGAAGAAGGTGGTGTCCAGTTGTCGGGACAGTGGTCGAATTGGCCGATAACAATTCCAGATGAAGGGAAAGTGAAACGAACCACAAGAAAGAACTGCCAGAAGATACTTAAAGGGAGAATGAACTGTCCACTTAAATCTGAAGAGATTCAATAATGGTCGTCTGTCCATTTTCCCTTTAGGAAGCTTAACAGGTTGTCCTTGACCACGATGTCCTTGTTCACAGAACAGAGCCTGTTTCCTCAGTAGAAGAGGGGGGGTAGGTTTAGATTAAGGTAAATATTGGGTTAAGGTTAATTATGAGGTTAGATTAGTTGAGGGGTAAAGTTGGTTTGGTTTAGGATTAAGTTTGTTGGGTTCTAGGAGGTTTCCCCTTCCCCGAGGTCAAGCTTCCTGAGTTGGTGCGGTCACTTTGCTTCTCTTAGGATAGGGGGGTAAAAATTGTAAAAGTGGTTCTTTCCCGTGGTCCTCCACTCGCTGAAACTCTCAAGGTTCATTTCCCTTCATTTGTAATTGATATCTCGACCGTATCCGTTACCCGTCTGGACTGCTGACGCGTACGCGACGAATACTCGTGTCTTTTCACCCGGAATGATACCCTGCGTTCGCGTTCACGTTCACCATTCATCCTTCCCAACTTCTATGGAGTGACGATGAGATGGCATTGATCCTGAAAATAAAAGCAATGGAACGAGTCTATTACGTATAAATACATTGATACTTTTTTAAAAATCTCAAAATTGTACCAACCTTACAAAATTTGGATATAACAAGTAGAGATTTGTCCCCTCAAAACAGGATCTTCAAAATTTAACGCTACCGGAAGTTGAGGTAAGTTCCCTGTGACGTAGAAAGTGAAAAAATATTAGAGAAATAAGTTCAATCTTAAGCGTAATTTTATGAGTTGCTAAAAGTGCGCCTCTTTTTTGGGTAGAATGAAACTAAAATAGGAAAAACATGTGAGAGGTGGCAATAAACAAGATAGTTAGCAATAATTTGGGGTAGAAACAAGTCCAATTTAGCCATAATTTGGAAAATGTGGAAATTTATCAGTTGATAAAAACAGGCGCTCCAGTGATGTTCTTGCTAAGCCTAATTTGAAAATTTTAATTTCACGGCGATAGCCGAGCTCTCGTTCATTTACATGGTTTCTAAAAATCTGCTTGTAGCACGCAACTTTTGATCGAGAAAATACCTTTTAATGGCTTTGGGTCAGTGATGCCATATTGCGCATCTTCTCTAAAATAATGGCTGGAAATAAAAGCGTTGGCTTTTGGCTGTAAATTGGACTTATCGGGTTTCTTCTTTGGCTTTCTGTAATTAAAATACCGCCAACAGGCCTAGATCATTAGAATAGAGTCATTTCTTTCCCATATATGACAACATCATAACCCTCTATCTTTTATTTTAGTGATATTGCTGCTCTTTTTCTAAGAAACTGCCAATTTTAAGCCTTTTTGGAATCTTATATTTCGTCAATTTATGATTAAATGGTTTAATTTTCCTTTCGGGTTTTGTAAATGGTGGTAGTACGTAATATCAGGAGTTCATAATAACCCTCCTTCGGGGGGAAGTACGAAACTGGCCATAGAGCTAATGGTAAAAATCGCGAACAACAAGTTTCTGTCGTTGCGCATAGAAAGGATTCGCCCGTTTACGGACATACAACCTTACAGTATATCTGTGCTCCTTTGTCTTTCGTTCCAAAACTTCCGTTGGCTGGGAAGCAGCCTGGGATTTCCGTCGAAAAGAAAAATCGTATCTTTTGCGTAGTATTCGGTTAACTTACCTTTTTAATAATTAACGGTCGTTTGTCCAGAGTGAGATCCCACGTTTTGATTGCTTTCTTGTATCAGGGCGTTGTTTATGGTTAACGACCCGCCGCTGTTGTGGTTCACTATGAAGACCTGTTGAATTTGACTCGCCGGCGCAAAATTGTTTGTGGTTTTCCTCGTCTTTTCCCTTGCCAACAAAGATGCAATGCGTCGATTCTGTTTGTTTATGGTCTACGTTAATTGGGCCAGTTCCCTTTCTCGGGCCTCAATCTCGTCGATGTCCTTTCTCGAAGGGCCAGCGGTGTTTATTTCCGGCTTCCCCGCCTCTCTCTCTTCTCTTTTACAACCCTTTCCTTGTCTTCGTTCAAGCCGGGTACATCCGTCGGAAGATTTGAAGTCTCTTCATAAGGATCTTCAGTCTGAACTGATCTCGATTTCGCCACCCCGCTCTCCGCTCGTTCATTCGAATTTTCTCTTTCTTTCGCCTTTCTTTTTTCGTGTTCATCAAACAATTTCTTTATTTCTTTAACGGAATCTTTTGCGAAGGACAAAGCGGTGCGGCCATAATTGTCAGTCGGGTGAATTTCGGCGCCTTCTTCCAGCAACAATCTGATGTCATTCAAGTGACCCAACAGTGAAGCGACGATTAAGGCCGTGATGCCATCTTCCTGTGACGACATTCATTTGACCATTCTGGGAAGCGATGTTATGCCATTATTATTGGCTTGATTGACATGTGCCCCGTTTTGGATCAAGTGAATGACGACATCGAAGTGACCATCCTGGGAAGCGATGTGCAAGGATGTCCAGCCATCTTTATTGCCCTGATTGACTTCCGCCCCATTATGGATCAAATGAGTGACGACATCCAAGTGACCATAAAGGGAAGCGCTGAACAAGGGTAAGAAGCCATCTATATTGGCCTGATTGACTTGCGCCCCATTTTGGATCAAGTGAGTGACAACATCCAAGTGACCCTTATAGGAAGCTATGAACAAGGTTGTGGCGCCATTGTTAAGTCCCTGGTTGACTTGCGCCCCATTTTGGATAAAGTGAGTGACGATATCCAAGTGACCATTCTGGGAAGCAATGTACAAGGGTGTGGCGCCATTATTATTGGCCTGATTTACTTCCGCCCCATTTATGATCAATGACGACATCCAAGTGACCATTCTGGGAAGCGCTTAACAAGGGTGTCCAGCGATCTTTTTTGGCCTGATTGACTTGCGCCCCATTTTGGATCAAATGAATGACGACATCCAAGTGACCAATCTCGGAAGCAAGGAGCAAGGGTGTGGCGCCATTATCATTGGCCTGATTGACTTTCGCCCCATTTATGATCAAGTGAGTGACGACATCCAAATGACCATTCTCGGAAGCGATGTACAAGGGTGTGGCGCCATTATACTTGGCCTGATTGACAATCGCCCCGTTTTGGATGAAGTGAATGACGACATCCAAATGACCAATCTCGGAAGCGATATACAGGGGTGTGAAGCCTTCTTTATCGGCCTGATTGACTTGCGCCCCATTTTGGATCAAGTGAGTGACGACATTCAAGTGACCAAAATAGGAAGCAAGGAGCAAGGGTGTTACCCCCATATTATTGGCCTGATTGATTTCCGCCCCATTTGTGATCAAGAAAGTGACGACATCCAAGTGACCATTCTCGGAAGCGATGGACATGGGTGTGGCGCCATCTATCAGTGCCTGATTGACTTGTTCCCCGTTTTGGATCAAGTGGGTGACTACATCCAAGTGACCATTCTGGGAAGCGATGTACAAGGGTGTGGCGCCATTATAATTGGCCTGATTGACAATCGCCCCGTTTTGGATCAAGTGAATGACGACATCCAAATGACCATTCTCGGAAGCGATATACAGGGGTGTGAAGCCATCTTTCTTTGCCTGATTGACTTGCGCCCCATTTTGGATCAAGTGAATGACGACATCCAAGTGACCATAATGGGAAGCGATATACAGGAATGTGAAGCCATCTTTATCGGCCTGATTGGCTTGCGCCCCATTTTGGATCAAGCGAGTGACGACATCGAAGTGACCATTCTGGGAAGCGATGTACAAGGGTGTGGCGCCATCTTTCTTTGCCTGATTGACTTTCGCCCCATTTTGAATCAAAAGAGTGACGACATCCAATTGACCATAAAGGGAAGCAATGTACAAGGGTGTGGCGCCATCTTTCTTTGCCTGGTTGACTTTCGCCCCATTTTGGATCAAGTTTGTGACGACGTCTAAATGACCATTCTGGGAAACAACCGCTAGGGGTGTGGCGCCATCTTTTTTTGCCTTATTGACTTGCGCCCCGTTTTGGATCAAGTTAGTGACGACATTCAAGTGACCTTCCTGAGAAGTGACGTACAAGGGTTTGGCGCCATCATCCTCTGCCTGATTGACTTGCGCCCCTTTTTGATCAAGTGAGTGACTACATCCAAGTGACCATTGTGGGAAGCGACGAGCAAGGGTGTGATGCCATTAATAATGGCCTGATTGACTTGGGCCCCGTTTTGGATCAGGTGAGTGATGACGTCCAATTTGCCTTCCCTGGATGCTAAGTATAAGGGTGTTCTGCCTTCATTGTCGATTGCGTCAATTCGAGCTCCTTTTCCAAGAAGTAGTTTGACGATTTCTACATGTCCATTTAGGGCAGCGACGTGTAAAGTCGTACCACCATTTTCGTCCTCCCGCTTGTCTGGGTCTTCCCCTCTCGCCAATAATGTCTTTACTCTTTTTACGTCACCAACCAGCGAAGCTTCGAGTAAGGTCGATGAGTTCCGTATTCTTCTGAACCACTCCATCAGATTCCAAGGGTTTAATTCCTAAGAAATTTCTTGTTTCATTTCGAGAGGGAGATTGTGCACCTTAATTATAAAGGCGTCTGATTGGTGACTGCGTAATTCTGGACATTGCTCCTCGCAACACATTCGTGTATTTACAAGGGAATGTACACTAATGACTGGTAGCGTCAGGGACAGGGAAGTTACTCGGATCCGCTTGGTTTTTCATTTCACCGCGTTCGCATTTCGAGTCTAACAACATTAAAGAAAAGCCGTCAAAACCAAACATGGAAGAGTTCTAGCATATTTCATCTAAAATTGATCAATTGATAGCGATGGCGTTCTAAACTGCACTCACTTGGATTGATGTAGCCCATTAGGGTGGGGACTTTCACCGGTGCGTCGGTGTTTTGCAGGAAAATGTCGCGTTTGATCTCGAATTCTTGTTTTCGCAATGAGAGAAATGACCTTCCGCCGTAAGACAGACTGATCAGTGAGTTGGAACCTTCAACATCTGCAATTACTCGATTCGACGTGGTTTGCCCATTCTGAAATTGTCTCGGTCGTGAAATTACCTGGAAAATGTATTTGACGCAGTTTAGAGGCCGAAGACTCCGTTGTTTTATGGTGCGCGTATTAGAGATGCCCGCGGGTCATTGAAATCCTGGAATATACGTTGAGTTTTGTAATTGACCGCTAAAAATGCCTCGAAATTAGAAATATTTTAGCCAGGGAAGGCAATTTCATTTCAGTGGAAAACAACAGTTCTTGGGTTTAAGAGAATTGCAAAATTGCACGATAAACTTGAGTTTAAAAGATAATTGTTCAAATGAAGAGTTGGCTTGTTTGTAACTCAGTAATATTCTTTAGAATTATCCCTATTGACATTGGCAATTAGCTTTTGACCTAAAGAAGAATTAGGGAAATAAAATTGAAGGAATCATTTTGGGGAATCTGGGAATTTATTGCTAACCCTGAACAAGTTGTTTACCGAACTAAACTTCTCCATGATCAAGTTCTACCTCTTCAATTTCGTTGTCGTCGATTGAGATTAAAGATAAGACTTTATTTGAAAATGAACTTTAGCATTTCGATGTCCGTCTCTCGATAGTTGCACTTTGAAGGAGTTGACACTGCCGAGAAGGAACGACCACCTGCAATTAGAAAAAGATTGAAATGGGCGCAATTAATAAAATGCAAAACCATAATTCAAGAAAGAACTTTAAAAATTTGATCAAGTTACCTCGAAAGACTTTGCTTCTTTTTGGGAGATTCGAGGGGCGTTTCACTCCGCCGTTCCGTGGAGCGGACCACCAACTCTAAGCTCGTGTCTGCATTCGCTGCTTTTTGACGTTCCCGAATGACGAGTGCCACTCCACCATCAACCAGCGCCCAAATCCTAAACATTTTCAATTTAAAGAGTTAGTGCCATAATTTGCGTCATCTACAAACTTAAAATGCGAAAAACATCCTTGCAAAATCTAGTTTATTATGATATGTTTACTTTTGTTTTTGGTTTCGTAGCAATTTATAAAACTGCAATCAAAGTTTTGTGTTTGGAAAAGGCTAAGCTTCATTTTGTTTCGTTTGATGACGTAGTAAGGAGAAATTTTCTCTCTATATGCCGCTCACGTGATGCGCCTGTTAGTATCTCAGCGCTGTGTTAAGCCTATTTTATTCAGATTCGCGCTGCGGCATTAGTGGAATGGGGAGTCTCGGGCGCTTGGCTTTTCCGCGAGATGCCGTGAGTTACGTAGCAAGGAGAAAAACCCGCCAAAAATCTTCTCCACAAATTTGCTTTTGCCCCCCAAATTTCAAGTTTTCGAAGTGTTTTCTGTGTTTTCCCTCATATTTAAATTATATTGATCAAGCATATTTTTGGAATCAGAAGAGTTTAAACTCTCACAAAAGTAAGGTTTTCTTTAGATTTAAGATCATTTTTAAACAAGTTCGCTATTCCTTTAACCAATTTAGTCAAAGTACCAATGGTCGTGGTCCATATTGAAGTAACATCGACCCTACGGCGGTCGTTCAAACCTAGCGCCGTTGTCGGAGGTGCAATGCTACCAGACTTTTGGCCTACTATTTTTTTGGAATGATTTTCGTTGGCTACTATTCATTCCGTTTTTAGACACAGAACATGCGCAAAGGTTAATGTTTGTTTATGGAAATTTTAATTGGCTTAATTTCAAAACTGTTTAAAGGAATAGCGACGTGGTTTAAAAATAATCTCAGATCTAAAGAAAACCTTTTTTTTGAGAGTTTAAACTCCTCTGATTCCAAAAAATATGCTTGATCAATATTTATATATGAGGGAAAACACAGCGAAAAACACTTCGAAAACTTGAAATTAGGGGGCAAAGGCAAATATGCGGAGAAGATTTTTGGCGGGGTTTTCTCCTTGCTACGTCACTCACGGCATCTCGCGGAAAAGCCAAGCGCGAGCGCCCGAGACTACTAATGCCGCGCAAATCTGAATAAAATAGGCTTAACACGGCGACACTACACTAACAGGTGCATCACTTGAGCGACATATAGAGAGAAAATTTCTCCTTACTACGTCATCAAACGAAACAAAATTTAGCTTAGCCTTTTCCAAACACAATACTTTGATTGGAATTTTATAAATTGCTATGAAACAAAATACAAATTGAGTAAACATATCATAATAGGCTAGATTTTGCAAGGATTTTTTTTCGCATTTTTAGTTTGTGGATGACGAAAATTATGTCTCTAACACTTTAACTAAATTGGAGACCTGACTTTGTAAACGTGGAGGAAAGTATAGTAAACATTAAAAGAATTTTATAATTGTTTCTTAGTCTAGTTCTCTCAATCATGAAGCGGACGATAATCAGTTTTCAGAACCACGGCCCACCCTCTCACGTACGTGATCGAGTTAGCCATGTTGAAAGAAAATCCCTCACTCCATAAATGGCGGCGAATTTACATTTTCCCGCGGAGTTCTTGAGATCTCTGCGGCGCTCAAACGGACCATTATTATTCAATACTCGAATGTAGCTTGAGATAGAGACGCGAGTTCTTAGTAAGTATGAGACTAGCGATCCTTTGTGACATAACGTGATAACACGCGTTTCTGCGTCGTCATAATTACAGATCAACTTTCAATTCCAATTCAAAAAGCCGGAAATAGTCTCAATTGATTTTCATAATCTAAGAAGTGTTGGCTCGAAGTTGTCTCTTATTGGCCTTGAAATAATTATTGGCTGACTGTCTCTAGGACTTAAAGTGTTAGTGCCACGTTTTTTGAAAAGTGGCTAATTTTCGTTTTAAAACATCAATTGGGTTATAATAACAGTAGATGCAAGGTAAAAAGTCTTATAGAAATTTATTCATTTTTTATATGAAAAAGAAAATGGATATTTCACATACCTCATTAAGACGGAATAGGTTATAAATATACCCCTGGTGACGTCATAAGAGGTTGACCAGCGCGAGATAGATTTCATTACAGAGCTAAGCCTAATTTTTAAACATCGTGCGCGCCAAATTCGATCACTTTGAAAGCACCACCTATCAATAAAAAATTGTACTTGCGGAGTCGCGCGTTGAGTTGCGGTTCACGCGCGCTCGATTCGTGACGTCACCAGGGGTATATGGAGTACCGCGAAATTTAACTGTCAAAATAGTTTGAAAAAATTCTGCGAGTAGGTTCCGAAAGCCGGGGTAGGGCGGAATTACAGGTTTTAATAATATTTGAAAAATTATAATTCATTATATAAATAGATATTCTGAATCAGAAAGATTTGATCTTTCAGATGGGAATAAAACCTTTTAGTTTTAAAAAAAGCCATTTTTTGTGACTCTAACAGCCGGTTTTTAAATACACTTTTCAAGTACAATTTAAAGGTAGGTGACTAGGGGGTCCATTTCTCTTTAAAATAAGACAAGTTTCTTTAAAATCGATTATTATTTCACCGAGATTCGATTTTTTTTAAATAATTTAAAACTCGGTTTCACCCACTAATCGATTGTGAAAATCGCCATGCGCGGAAACTATTTCTTTTCAATTCCTCGTCAAAATGACGTAAGAGGGTCGAGAACCAGCCCCTCGCGCGCTTCAATTCAAAGTTTCAAACTAGGCTTAGCAACGAAATTAAGCCTTAGATGAGGCTTAAACCCAAGGACTATTTCTCGTAGACTTTTCACTTATCTAAGGCATCGTGTTTATACCTATATCTATATAAATCAAAGTCCGGACTGACTGATTGACTGACTGACTGATAATCAACGCCCAACCCAAACCGCTTGCTCTAGAAGCCTGAAAATTTGCAGGAACATTACTCATAAGTAGTAGGCACGTACTAAGAAAACACTTTTCCAATCCGCCGCCATCTTAAAAAAAGGCGCCCAGAAATGTAAAAAAAAATTTCTATGCAACAACGTCGGCGTGTTCAACCGATTTCGCAAATATATAGTGAACTTTAACCTATAGACGGGCTGAATGCTCTTTTGCATTCGATTTGTTGCCATCTTTTAAAATGGCGGCCAGAAATTTAAAAATCCTTCTTTATGGAATAATGTCCGCGTGAAAAGTAATAAAAAAATGTTCCGACGGGCTGACGGGCAACGCCGAATGCCTTCGCTCCTAGGGTGCTACAAAAATATTAGTCATCAGTAAAATCTGCCCATTCTTAGTATCATTTTGATGGAAGTTCTTATTATACGATAGCGACGCCGCCGCTAAGAGCTAGTAAAAAATAAACGTATTTAAAATATTACGATTTATTTGTGAAAAACTTTACGGTTTAGCTGCACATTCAAAATACAGTTTTTACAATAATGATATCATTTCTTGGAGGTTCATTATATGATAATTAATTACATTTAAGTCGCGGTGGAAACTATTTTAATCAATATTTTCATGACCATAAAAACCCGGGCACTAGTTCCTTCTTCCTAGCCACCAAATACCATAAAATATCGAAAAATGTAACCAAACCAAACCTAACCAATAATATGAAGGGTAAAATATAGACGTAAAACATGGAAAATATATATTTTATGACTAATTTCCGCACATCAATTTTAACAAATTATCCTATAATTAACCTTGAATAAATGATATCAGAAGTGAGATGAGACTAGAAGTGAAGGGCTCTAGCATTGGTAGTAGATCCTGGCACTAGTGAACAAATTTGAGAGGATTTTATGCCACCGCTTCCATCGCGAGTGTCTACACTAGGGAGAGAAAAAAATGGTCGAGTTCCAAAAACATTTCCTACCCCCTTCCCCTCAACCTAAAGCGGCGGAACACGGACGGGGCTCCTTGAATCTAGTTCGGCCCCCGTCTACCACCACCCGAGAGCGTCTCCCGTTTTGGAGAGAGGGAAAATTGAGAAACCGCTACCAGAGGGCCAACCGTTCTTGTGTTATCAAGAATATTCACTTTCGCCGAGTGAAGAATTTGTTTAGCTCAGTACTTCTCGTACTTAGCCTTTAATTAAGAATTGCCCCTTGAAAAGAAGCTATCGAATTGCATTTTCAATCACCATATCCCACTAATTTCCCACGTTACTTTCCCCACGAAAGTTAGATAGATCTTCTACAACAATAGTCCTACAGTATGCGGAATTTTACTCCTATAAAACCTCAATATTTTCTTATGTGAAATTCGGAGGTGGCCCGTTTCCGCGCAGTTGTATTTTTGACGCCTTAAAAACCCATAACCCCTTTCAGCACGGTTTGCAAGTAAAACATTTTTATTTTCTTTCTGATTACATTTTATAACCGTGAAACTCAAGCCGCTGGCCCATTGGCCCGAATATAGCCAATTTGTGAGTTTTATGATCGTAAAATGTTCGATGCTATTTAACGATGCATTTATTTTTAATGCAGTTTTTACAAACGGAATTAGAAAATGCATCTTTTACTTTGATTATTTAACATAAAAACACACTTGTTTCAATGTTTTCGTCTATCAATACACGTTTCCATATCGATGGTGATATTGCAATGGTCAAATCACAAGTTTAATAAATAGCAAGCCTCTAGTGGAGAATAGCCTAACCTAACCAAAGCTAAGCCAGGGTTCGTACACGACCTGGAAAACCCGGAAAAGTCAGGGAAGTTGAAAATGGGCCTAAAAGGTCAGGGAAAAATATATTGGAGGAAAATTTAAAGTCCGAATAAGGGTGACCAGAAAATGTGTTGTCTGAGATTTGAGCAGAGCCCCAAATTCGCGGAGCTCACTCCGGTTATTTATTATTTCCTTAGACGAAGTTAAACTGAAACGAAATAGTTGGCTAATTTTTATAACAATAACAAGTCGTGCAAAAATGATTCGAGTGAATTTTATTGGTTTTTATATATTTACGCCATGTACGTTATTGCAAATGGTCAGGGAAATTTGTGGAATTTAGCCGGGGAAATCGCGGAAAAAACAGGGAAATTTGTGGAATTTAGCCGGGGAAATCGCGGAAAAAACAGGGAAATTTGTGGAATTTAGTCGGGGAAATCGCGGAAAAGTCAGGGAAATTTGTGGAATTTAGTCGGGGAAAACCCGGAAAAGTCAGGGAAATTCACAACAAAAAATTGGCAAAAATGGGTTATGGTAAAAAAGATTGAACTAAAATTTCTTTGTAAAAACTGTGCGCAAGTGGGCCATGAAAATTGTGCGGAAATAGGCATCCTCATGAAATTCAACAAAATAGAAACGAAACCAATGTTCCATAATTCCTAAACTATTCTATAAAACCTCATTATTATTTGATCTGAAGTTCTATAAAACAAATATCCTATTTTTCACGTATAAAAGGAATTTTCAACTTTTCGCTTGACTCCCCGCGACTCACTCTTTAATTAGTAACTCGAAACTGCATCACTTACCATTTTTATGTCTCTAACTTGTTGAACCTGGTTCCTAATCGCACATCGATGTGCACTGTTCTGACGCTCGCCTCTCCTCCAGTAACACTTTTTAAACGTTGAAATTGCGACACACCATTGTAATATCCAACGAAACCAAGGGACCCCTTTTATCTCCCCCAACCGTTCAATGGATCACGTGATGTTTGATAGATTAAGTCACGCCATTTCCATCTCGAATCCGCATAATTTGCCCCGAATCGAACCTTTCTTTCCCTATGTTAGTTATAAATCTACATTGATAAGTTATTTTATCGGAGATTAGAGAAGCGCCTGACTCCATTGTTTTTCCTGGTAAGTTTTTATGATCGTTTTGAAACCTCCCTTCGAAGCGACGGCGTCAGCCTCACAACAGGTTTCTATTGTCAGTGTTATCATTCGTAATCCTTCACCTTTCCAAAATGGAGTGTCATTATTCCCTAGAATTAACCAGATACGAAAAATATTTGAGTTTAATTGCGCTTATCAATTTTGAAGATAAGACAGGTATCGTGGCGCGAGACATGGAGCATGCCACGATAATTTTGTTAATAAAAAGGCAAGGGGTTACGCGATTGCTCGGAGGTCCTTATTTAAATTCATCTTTAAAATCTGAACCTAATTGGAATTTTAAAATCATTCGGAAATATTTCCTGAATGTTTCACAGTCACTATGCAGAATGGTCTTATAATTTGAATAAGCACCGATAAAAAATCAGTTGATTTTTTACTTCATCCTCCCTTTAACGTGTTTAAAATTTCTATAGAGTTTCCTCATCGTTATAAGATATCAAATATTGAACCAAGAGATTATGGAGATAATAAAGCTAGGTCTGTCAAGGTAATTGGACTTTTGCGCCGAAATGTTAATTTTGTTGTTATAAGTTAATATTATCGAGGCATCAATTGGTGAATGTAATTTTTCTATCGAAGCATTATATTAAATAATATTCCCATTAAAAAGTAAACGTATATTCTTACCTTGAGCGGTGTTAAGCGCAAGTAAGCGAGGACTAGAATGACTCTAGTGCTGGAGTTAATCGTATCTTGTTAAAAACCAACTTAAGTGAACGCCGAACGAACCTTTTCCCAACTTTGTATATATAATCTGAACCCGAAACGCTAAATTCTACGGAGTGGCATTAACAAGCTAGAGTTGCGTTAAAGGAAAGTGCGACACAATCGTAAGTAACGTACTAACCATAAGTGCCATCCATTTCCGTCACGCTATATTTCTTAAGAGGTTTTGTTTGTGTCCTGTGCTCCAAAAATGTGGGATTTTTAGTTGATAATATTCTGTGGCAAATCAAGATATGAAAACTGCAGTATTTTACCCCCTCAAATTTTAATTTAGAAACTGAAGAGAGAATGCTAATTAGATAGCACTCTCATCAGAACTTGTTTAGAATGACCGTGGGGGCATAAATGTCTTACAAGCATAAGCTCATAAGATATGTTGGCCATAAGTTTGTCACTGGTAACTTAGAAACTGGAGCTTATAATTTTGAAGTGAGTGAGGTAGATCACAGATTCAGGGTAAAGCGACACACGCCTGGTGGTGAGGCGCTGCTGTTAAAAGGGGCTTAGTAATGCGGACTAAATAGGACCTAGATGGAAGTCCTGCAAAATTAATTAAATGCACCGAGTGTAATCGACTTCAATAGACTCGCTACGATGTTCTCCTTCTCGAACTAGTTATCTCGAGCTGTAAGTCTCTCAGTAGCATTGCCAAGTATTTGCAGTGTCATTCTTATGGAACATATAAGCTTATGGTACAATATATACATTTTTAACTCAAAATCTCTCACAGAACTCTTGGTCCTACGATTCTACCACACTGTCCCTGTATATAGAGCAATCTCAGAAGCCGTAGTGTGACGTCACCCATGCTATTTGCCCATAGAACCAACCAAAGCGGTACCAAGCATGGCCACGTGACGTTTTACCTAGGCACTGACGTCACAACTGAGATAGTTCTATATTATTGTATGTATTAGTCTTCTCATTAAATTTTATTGGCTGTGCCTCTGACCCATCCCGGGTTCTCATTGCTTCTAAAAACTGAGCCTGCTTTTCATTGGCATAAAAACTAAAATTATTTATTTATAAGATAATGTTAGTGTTAGTTGAATCTAAATATTTAATTTCATTTCATACTTATATTTTCTACGTTATTTGTGAGTGATATTATCTTTTTGTCGCTCGATGCTCTCGAGGGGAAATCAGGGATCGAATAATCTTTCTCTCTCGTCGTCGTTCGAGTGGGTGCCATCAATTGAAACCACTTCAAGGAACCTCCTTATCTTTAAAGAGAAATTACGAAACACCGATTTGGAGTATTCGTTAGAAAACCCCAACGCCCTTTTGGTTCGGTACAAACCTTCTTAAGGCTCCTTCAGGCGATCCAACTTTTTTACTCATCTCGATGGTTCAAAAAGTTGTATCAACTTGCCCATCCTTTGAAAGGAAAAGTGATGTAAATCCATCCTTTTCAGACGACTAAACTTTTACCGCAAAATGGAACTCTTTAAGCGCCACCTACCTAGGCACTTACGAAATAGCCGCCGAAAAATTGGATCATTGATCGTCTGAAAGATCCTTTAATCTTCGACGGCCATTCTTAAATTAAATGAGACGTGGAGCGAAATATGCCTCCAATTCAGTCTTTCCTTATGTTTTCGAAGTTGCGAGTGCTCGTCTTTTGTCCGATTACGAATAGAAATTGTTTCGAAGGGGGTGGAAGTAGAGATGTGAGTTGGTAATTACCGGTAGTTTACCAAATACCGCGTAAATGACCGGTAATTTATAAAATACCGCGTAAATTACCATTAATTTGTAAAATACCGCGTATATTACCGGTAATTTACCTAATACTTGTCGTAATTTACCGGTAATTTACCATATACCGTCCATAAATTACCAGTAATTTACCAAATACCGTCCGTAAGTTACCGGTAATTTACCAAATACCGTCCGTAAATTACCGCTAATTTACCAAAAACCGCGTAAATTACCGGTAATTTATTAAATACCATCCGTGAATTACCGGTAATTTACCAAATACCGTCCGTAAATTACTGGCAATTTATAAAATACCATCCGTAAATTAACGGTAATTTACCAAATACCGTCCGTAAATTAACGGTAATTTACCAAATACCGTCTGTAAATTACCGGTAATTTACCAAATACCGTCTGTAAATTACCGGTAATTTAAAAAATACCGCGTAAATTACCATTAATTTATAAAATACCGCGCATATTACCGGTAATTTACCTAATACTGGTCGTAAATTACCGGTAATTTACCATATACCGTCCGTAAATTACCGGTAATTTACCAAATACCGTCCGTAAATTACCGGTAATTTACCATATACCGTCCGTAAATTACCGGTAATTTACCAAATACCGTCCGCAAATTACCGCTAATTTACCAAAAACCGCGTAAATTACCGGTAATTTTCCAAATACCGTCCGTAAATTACCGGTAATTTTCCAAATACCGTCCGTAAATTACCGGTAATTTATAAAATACCCCGTTAATTACCTTTAATTTATAAAATACCGCGTAAATTACTGGTAATCTACCAAATACCATCCGTAAATCACCGGTAATTTACCAGAATACCGTCCGTAAATTACCGGTAATTTTCCAAATACCGTACGTAAATTACCGGTAATTTATAAAATACCCCGTTAATTACCTTTAATTTATAAAATACCGCGTAAATTACTGGTAATCTACCAAATACCATCCGTAAATCACCGGTAATTTACCAAATACCGTCCGTAAATCACCGGTAATTTACCAAATACCGTCCGTAAATTAATCTGTGTAAGAAAAAAATACTGATTAATAATGAGCTCTCTGTCCAAACTGTTTTACATAGGAAGCTAAAATTTTGCAAGGACATATTAAAGGGATGTTAATTGTGTTATGTAGGGGCTTATCAAGAACAATATTTTAATGTAATAGTGTTACAATTTTCTTGAGTAGCGATTGGGCAATGTCCCGTGACTCTGCGAATAGATTCAACGGAAATACGAATGCCCATTCCCAATAAACTGATAACGCTACGTAAATTCACGCATGCCCAGTAGAGCTCTATTTGATGGAAGATAAACTATTAAGATTAACTATAATTTACCAAATACCGTCTGTAAATTACCGGTAATTTATAAAATACCGCGTAAATGACCGGTAATTTATAAAATACCGCGTAAATTACCATTAATTTATAAAATACCGCGTATATTACCGGTAATTTACCTAATACTTGTCGTAAATTACCGGTAATTTACCATATACCGTCCGTAAATTACCAGTAATTTACCAAATACCGCGTAAATTACCGGTAAGTTATAAAATACCATCCGTAAATTACCGGTAATTTACCAAATACCGTCCGTAAATTACCGCTAATTTACCAAAAACCGCGTAAATTACCGGTAATTTATTAAATACCATCCGTGAATTACCGGTAATTTACCAAATACCATCCGTAAATTACTGGCAATTTATAAAATACCATCCGTAAATTAACGGTAATTTACCAAATACCGTCCGTAAATTAACGGTAATTTACCAAATACCGTCTGTAAATTACCGGTAATTTAAAAAATACCGCGTAAATTACCATTAATTTATAAAATACCGCGCATATTACCGGTAATTTACCATATACCATCCGTAAATTACCAGTAATTTACCAAATACTGCGTAAATTACCGGTAATTTATAAAATACCGTCCGTAAATTACCGGTAATTTACCAAATACCGTCCGTAAATTACCGGTAATTTATTAAATACCATCCGTGAAATACCGGTAATTTACCATATACCGTCCGTAAATTACCGGTAATTTACCAAATACCGTCCGCAAATTACCGCTAATTTACCAAAAACCGCGAAAATTACCGGTAATTTTCCAAATACCGTCCGTAAATTACCGGTAATTAATAAAATACCCCGTTAATTACATTTAATTATAAAATACCGCGTAAATTACTGGTAATTTACCAAATACCCCGTAAATTACTGGTAATTTACCGAATACCGTCCGTAAATCACCGGTAATTTACCAAATACCGTCCGTAAATTAATCTGTGTAAGAAAAAAATACCGCCTAAATTACCGGTGATATAGCAAATACCGTCCGTAAATTAATTTGTGAAAGAAAAAAATACTGATTAATAATGAGCTCTATTTGATGGAAGATAAACTTGATATAGGCCTCGTCCCTACATAACGGATTGTACATCTCTTTAAGAAATCCAAGGTCATCATGAAAATGGCACTCAGAATTGTAAAAACATCTTCCAAAACTGAATAACGTCGGTAACTTTCAACTTATCTAATATATAGAATACTGTTTCGCCATATCCTATAGAAGGTCATCATGGCTTTTTGGGGTTAATATGCCGCCTTTTTTTAAAATGATTGCCCGAAAAATTTCAAAATTTTCATGACGGGCTAAAGTAGTCTTTATAAAGAGAGAGTGAAAAGAGCCAAGGATTTAGGTAACATTTTACTAATACTAGATGTCCGGACGATAGTTTAGGACATGTGGAAGCCCATAAGTCCACAATGTAAGTCTAACCGAAAGTAGATAGGGTAACGAAAAGCACTTGGAAGACCCCCCGCGCTATCAAAACCCAGAAACGCCCTTTCCTCTCTCTCTCAGTTCCTACCCCCCACGCGTAGGAGGGGCATTGCACATTGCCAGTGCCTATTTGCAACGGCAAAATAGATCTTTAA
The DNA here is from genome assembly GCA_019434445.1 of Phalangium opilio. Classification (NCBI taxonomy): domain Eukaryota; kingdom Metazoa; phylum Arthropoda; class Arachnida; order Opiliones; family Phalangiidae; genus Phalangium; species Phalangium opilio. Next base: position 114,811 of record JAEQBA010000768.1, read on the forward strand.
ACAGTTTTAAAAAGATTGCATACGGATATACGGTAAAGCAACATCTGTGAGTGCTTCTGGGCGACAAAGTTTGAGGGATTAAGGGACTAGTCGTCGATCTACCCCTACAGGTGCCAACTACCCTGTCCGCAGGCGGTGACTTACCCCTATTCCGCCATCCGTCACCGCCTGTACAAACCTCATTTTCTTCCCTGTTTCATCACATCATACCTAGCAAGGTAATGGATCCATGAATGAACTGTTATCCGATATGATTTGCCTGTATGATCTTCCTAAGTCAAAACATGAAGAAGATAGTGGTGGTTATTCTGCATTTTTTGCCTAAACTAGGTGGATTAGTCAACTAAAATGGGCCAGACCCTGTAATTATATGTTACATTGGGAAAAATTAAAGGATAAAAATCAACACCCCGAATTTTGAAACGATGTAACACTTGGTCGATTTGAATTTTCGTTTAGAGCAGACAATTTTTTCAAGTTTTCACCGGCTACTGTCTCGGGGCGCTGCCGTCGCTATGAACTACGTTTAAAAAATCGATAAGAGGATGAGGTGTTTTCCCAAACGTCATTGGCTAACTCGCGTAGGGGGTAAGGGAGAGGAGGGAGAGCTTTTAAACTTAGAGTAAACCCTCAGTCAAAGGTGGGGGATCATCCTCAAGCTTTACTTCCCCCTATCTACTTTTGGTTTAACTCTATCCCCACACCGCTGCCTTCTTTGGAGTCCCTTTAAAGTAGTTTTACAATATAATTTCACCGGCTTTTTTAAACTCTCCGAGTGACGATGACGTTACGAACTGGTCGTCCGTAGTTAGGTTAGGACGTTATTCCGTTTTGGAAGATGTTCCATTATAAGTCTAAATTTATTATAAAATAGTTATCTGACTATTTCATTCTCTCTTTAATCAGCACAAAAACGTGCGTGATCCGGTGGGCTATCATTCGGGGGAAAATAGCAACAGCCGCGCGGCCAAGGGTAATTGCCCCCGAAAATTGGAGCTTCGTTGTTTTCAGGGGAAAATAGCAGGAAGCTGCATCCAGGCTATTAAGCCCCGAAAATGGGGGTTCAGATTTTCGGGGGTAAATAGCCTTGGAGGCGCGGGGTGTGCTATTTCCTCGCAAAAATCGGGGCATTGAATAATCGGGGGCAAATAGCAAAAACAAAATCGGGGCTAAAGAGTGTCTTAAGCAGTTCTGAACTATTTAGCCCCGATTTTCGAGGGTAAATAGCATTACACTATTTGCCCCCTATTTTCGGAACAAAGTAGCAACGGCCTGTTGCGCCGAAAGCATTTTTTTGATTATTTCTCTGATTAATTAATTGGGATTATAATAGCATTGCATTTAATTGTTCTGATAAGGTTAAGCGTTGTGAATTGTGTTTTACTTTTGCTCGATATATTTCATTATCAGCGTTAGATTTAAAGGCGTGAAATCCCATCCCATCCCATTCCACCACCCTAAAATGACAGATTAATTTTAAGGAACGTCAATTTTCGAAAACCATAAATCTCGAACGATAAAAGAAGCAAGGACTAACGTAGAACGGCTGGACAATGACCTGGATGCGGACACACTTGCGCAATTCGCTGTAAGGTTCAGGAAGACAAGGAACTAAACTGAATTTGAATACGAAGAACCTTTGCAAGTCTTATACAACCGTCAGACACAGGGCCTTCATAAATACAACGTGGCCACGTGGGGATATTATGGCGCGAAATCGTCATATCCCACAAGGGAATTTCAATATAACCAACTTTACCGTATTACCAGCCGATTAAAAGGGAATCGTTGAAAATTTGTTGAATTGGAATAAGTGCTTTTTTTCTATAATAAACTATCTCGTTATACAACGTATCTTTTACTTAATCCACGCCAATCTAATCTTAATTTTCCTTTATTTTTTCTTTTATGACGTCTTATTCCCGCTCCATACTTAACCATCCTTATTTCTGTACAACGGGGTAGCATCAACGATCCATTGTACTACATTTAAATAGTAAATAAATAATATTAATACTATATTTATTGCAACATTTTTATTTTTATTATAAGAAACATAACAACAATAAGTGTAAAACTCAAGTCTGCGTTTGTTTGCTGTTCTTCGGAATTGATAACAACTTGAGTCATAATACCAGAAGGGAATAAGAGAGAAGGGAACACTTTATATCGCTATAATGCTTTACACTCGTAACAACAGTCTTACCAACCTCAAATCAACTACCCTTCACTGATTGGCTGTCTAACTTCTGCCTTAGCTGTGACGTCACATAAGAAGGTGACGTCTTGGTTGACAAATAAAAAGTAGTTTTGTTTATAACTTTACATTGAAGGAGATAAAAATGGCCGAATTTCATGTTGATAAACGAAATCAAGCTGTGCAATTAATTTAGATACATGGGAATTGAGAACATACCAAAATCAGATAATTTGAAGGTAATAAATAGATGAAAACTAATTATTCTTAATTAATATTAAAAAATACAAATCAGTTTCAATAAAATACATACTTGAGGTTATAATTACACAAGAACGAAACATCGACAGCCTTTGGAGAATGAAAATCTAGCAGACAAATTGGGCGATACCGCGGAGAACTTAAAGAACTATTTTTGCAGTAAATTGGTTAAAAGCTGCGTACTTGCGCAAAGTTTTCGCGGGTTTCTTGAGGTTGGTCGGACTCTCGTTACCAAAGCAGGCTCTAATGTCTCCCTTCTCTCTTATTCCCTTCTGATATTATTAACAAAAACCCTTCATTTCAGACGCGAAAATCAAAGCCCAAAGTTTGCTTCACCTCAGGCCTCAATTATTTACTGTTTGTTTCACTAAGCCTATTGCGGATAATACTTGATATACCCGACGGAGTGTAGGTCTTAGTTTTCTTCATGAAATCACTAAACCAAGGATTATTCTATATACAGTTGTAGTATGGCTTAAGTAGTATACAAACAGCCATTTCAAATAATAATATTAAAAAACATCCTTGAAATATCAAAATGAAACAGAGCTTTAAAGCTACAAAAGTACTAAATGCATCATAATTACGAAAAAGATTTCCACATATTCACTTTATATTATGGAAAAAGTGAATATTAAGGTTCTGTAGGATTTCTTAAAACATCAAAACAAAGCGAACTGCTAACTCGGCGCACTAGTGTGATAACGGACAGACACACACAGACAAAAAAATAGACTGCTTTTTAACTCTTTCCGTATTAATTTTGAAATGAGAAAAGAGACTATCTTAAATATTAAAATAAATTAAATTATTTTTTAATTATTTTAATCTTCAATTATTAACATTAATAATAGTTAAATCGTTTAAAATAAAGTTATACCTATTATCATCTCAAACTTTGCTAATATTGACGTTTAAAGTGAAGGGTACCCCTCTTGCCCGCTTTCTTCAAATTTTGGGGTATATATACGATTCGTTTCCATTATAATAGTAAGGAAAAAGCGCAATTGCGAAAACCTTTGGTGGCGATCCCACCTTAGGGAGGCTAGACGTTTCTCGTAACCCTAGCTGATCGCCGCGTATATCCTAAAACCAAACGATAATGGAGTAGAAGCCAATGATACAGATTGGTGTCTATGTGGAATAGGCGGAAGACCAGTGGATGGTGGTGTTAGAAGCCAATGATACAGATTGGTGTCTATGTGGAATAGACGGAAGACCAGTGGATGGTGGTGTTAGAAGCCAGTGTAAGTGCAGACTGGTGTCAATGTGGGATTGACAAAGAATAGAAGACGGTGGTGGTGGAAGCCAGAAAAGTACCAGACTGGTGTTCATATGGGATGGACGAAGACCAAACATGGTGGTGTGAGAGCTCAAGTATAGAGTAGCCAACGGAGAGAAATACAATTTTCCAAATTTCTGTGAACTGTCAATGCGGTCCGGAAATTGGGAACACGATTGCTCCGATACGAAAACTGCGAACGCGGTCACGTGGGTGTAACAACGGACAGACAGACAGACACACAGACAGACACGGCCGTTACAGAACCTCTCCGTGACATACGTCACTCGGAGAGGTAAAAAGCTGCAATCCATTTAAATATCACTAACGAGGAAGTGTTTCTATCATGGTCTACACTGGAAATGTAGCTGTAAATATAAACGATGTCGCATGTATCTGTTATATAGTAAACCTTTGACACGAACCATTTTGAAAAGAATGGAGCATTTCGGTGTCCTCCCATTGGATCGAATCCCATTCGACCGAATTCCCAATCGACCGATTTTTCTGAAATATGATTTTAAATCCCGCCGTTTGTGCGGTTTCTGTCGATTGGGATTTTTTTATTAGGAATATTATTATTACTTATAAGGCTATGTAAGTTAATTTAGCGATAGGAACTTTCGTCTCACCGTGGCGCAGTGGAAGAGTATCGGATTAGCGTGCGACATTCATTGGATCGATTCCACTAAAGAAAACGTAAACTACGTAATAATAGTTTTATGCAATTCATCATTAATTTCATTTGAACTTAATTGCAGTTACGTTAGACAGTGTGGGAAACTACAAAGTAATAAAAAATACTATAGCAATAATGGCCTTTGAGTATTTGAAATATTTTGTGTAAAGTTTATTAAAATGACGGTAATATTTTAGAGGGTTAAGGTTAGGTCAAATCAGGTTAGGTTAGGTTTGGTTGGGTTGGGTTAGGTTAGATTTGGTTAGGTTGGGTTGGGTTGGGTTAGGTTAGATTTGGTTAGGTTTGGTTGGGTTGGGTTAGGTTAGGTTAGGTTAGGTTAGGTTAGGTTTGGTTGGGGTGGGTTAGGTATGGTTAGGGTATGTTTTGTTAGGTTGGGTTAGGTATGGTTAGGGTATGTTTTGTTAGGTTGGTTTAGGTTGGGTTAGGTAAGTTTAGATAAGGTTAGGTTAGGTTAGGTTGGGCTGGGTTGGGTTCGGTTAGGTTAGGTTAGGTTTGGAAGTGGTAGGATAACCGATTTTCCAAAATATTTTTATTTTCATTGAGGTTCTTGCAAAATAAAAGCGGGCCTTTTCCAACAAATTATTTTTTTAAAGATTCTGGAACAATTACCGCTGCAATTATTAAGTTCCTTGAACAATAAATATATGTCTTTTCCAAGATATTGATTGTTTTACGGGTCATTTCAGGTTGGCTTTGATTGGACTCGGTTACAATAGAGGCATCCTTTTAAACTTGGGATTTGACCATCACAGTATCATTATTTATATAGGAAAGTGTATTGATAGACGCAAGCTTAAGGACAAGGGTATTTTCTTTAAACCAAAAGAGGTTTTTTTAATTCGGTTTTAAAATACGGCGTTAAAAATATATCTTTTAAAACCAATGAAAATTTTAAGATAATATACCCGCACATTTTGGCTTATTCGGTCCAACGGGATTCGGTTCAATGGGACATTCGATCTAATGGGATTCGGCTCAATGGGCCAGCAGCAAAATTTCATGATACAAATTTTTGGGCAAATGTAATTTTGGTGAAAAAAACGAAGATAAGTATTTTTTTCAAATAATTGATGTTTTATAATCATGTCTTTATACTGAAAAAATTTAATATCTGTTACTTCGGTCATTCCATTTTGTTCTCTTATCATTTACTTTTTCTAGTCTTTGTCCACTAAGACATTTTTTATTAATATCTGTTCCTTCAGTCTTCATTTTAATTAAGATTGTTAAGAAACTGTTGCATTTTTAGCCACATCGTAGTATACGATGAGGCTCTCACAGTTTGACCCGAGCCGTCGTCGTCGTCGTAGTAGTAGTAGTAGTAGTGGCCGGGGTTGTCGCTTCGTTATCGTTAGATTTTAGCTTAAAAGAACTTTATATGACCACAATCCACCAATAGGGGTAACTGGGCATGATTAGAGATTTAATTTTGATTAAGATTTTTTCACGAAACGCAGTATGAAGTCTTATCTAAGAGAGCAAGCGCTGCAGAGTACGCAACTAAACACGTTAAGCGAATGTATGAGTGGTGTAACCTTTCCCGATACAACACTAGCAATTTCAATAGCCCCAACCACCAAGTTTATTTGTTCAAATAAGTTCTACAATTGAATTGAACAAAATTTTCAGCAAAACCATTTGTTTAACCCATAGTTTACCTCGACACACGGTTATTTAAGTAAATAGCTTGGAGGAGAGAGGTGGGATGAAGTAGAAATGTAGACGAAAAAATACCATAGAATTATATGGAATTATAGTTATTAAACTATGTGTCACAATAATTTGTGTTTATTGTTAGAATTATAAATCACAAACAGCTTCGGTGAAAAGTCGCCAAAACGTTTATCGGAAATTGTTACTGTGACGTTAGTGTCACATAACTTTCCCCGCACCACCCAGTGTCAAAGTTATGTAATAGCATAAACATTAAGCTGGCAATTCAAAATTCGATAAACTTTAATATGCCTTCTATCTCAAGTAATAACAAACATCCAGCCAGAATGTGACTATGCACAAGCTTTCAAGCTATCGTGCAAAGCTTAAACGGTTTTAAATACTATTCTCTTCAGCTAAAAGCAAACAATTTGGTTTTCAGGGCTCTTCGGTTATTTGAAACTGGTCAATCCGTCCCTACACTACGCAAAGGAAAGTTTTATAGAAAAGAAATATTTGAGCAGCCAGCGCAAACTGACACTTGGAAACCACTTGGAATGGAAATCATTTTTAAGGCAGCAAAGCTATACTTTGTAGGACTGGCAGTAGCGACAGTGGCACTCGTAGCAGAAATATATAATGGATATTTTAAAGGTACTCGTCGTCGTTCTGATTCCAGAAAGAAAGCGGTTGGTAGAAAATCGAAGTGTTTTTTGGAAATTATGTTGGACCCATTCACTCGCTTTAAGTTACCTGAAACTTCCAAATAACGTATGCTCTAGCTTCTTTATGTTAATTATTTTTAGGCTGAGAACAAATATATTTCAACTTGCATTAAGGCTTCAATAGAAAAATTAGCTTCACCAATTTATTCCTCGATAATATTTACTATTAACAACAAAATAAATATTTCGGCGCAAAAGTCCAATTACCTTGACTTACCTAACTTTATTATCTCCATAATCTCTCCTTTCAATATCTGATTTCTTATAACGATGAGGAAACTCTATTGAAATTTTAAACACCTTAACAGACTGACAGAACGTTTAAAGGAAAAGACCGCATAGCATAACTGATTACACCTTAAAATAATGGTCTTTTTCTAAATATACAAGGAATTAAATATATATAAAAATAAATCATCTCATATTACAAACGATAATTATCATTTAATTAGTCTTAAAAAAATCAAAGACATTGCTTTAATGTCGTCTGCTAATTCAAACCTCTTAGCCCTTACATCTCTCAGCCTGTGACAATTCAACCAATCCCGTAGGGGCAAGGTAGGTTAGATTTAGCAGACGCCTGCACTAAACCAATGGCGGAAGGCGCAGTAGTCCATGAATAATTTTGAGACTATTTAAATGCTAATTATTTTGTTATAAAAGATCAGCTATTTTTTGTAATATTTTCCTTTTACCCACTCTTTTCCTTTTGTTGTTTAGGCTGTTATGCCAATAGGAAGTAAATTTGTTTCTTATATGTTGATTGGATACTGTAGCCGAATCATATTAATTGAATTTCTGGACCATGGTGGGAGAAAATGTACAAATGTTTAAAAACGTGACAGATACTTATTGATAACTAAACCTAAGATCGATTAAAAAAATCGATACTTACTTTGAACAAGAAATGATGGATTTGGTTAACATACGTAATTAGTTCACGTGTGCAGGGGGGAATTATATTGAGCAATGAATGCCATTCGTCTCATACCCGGGGGGATACGTCGATTTTTTACTTTGCTAAGTTAGCACAACATCTATTATATGAGAAAGTTTGAGTATGTCAACAAATATGGGACGTTGATGGATTTCATGTGAAATTATTTGTAATATTTGGTTGAACAGGATTATTAATAAAATCCCAAGTACGATTTGAAAATATCGTCATATGGGATATTTTGCATATTTTCCCAATATTTTAAAATGAATGAAATGTCCTCAATATATATTGTTGTACACGCAATATTAGTTCTGTACTCAATTATTGGAGTCGTGGGGATAATTTATTCACAATTCCAATAGGAAAACTGTTTTAGTATAATTAAACGCAAAAATCTTCCCTAATGCGATTCAGGATTTCTATTCCATAATTTTTACATTTGGCCCAGTTTCCGGACATTTTTCAAAATATCCAAAATATCAGAAATTTTAACGAAAAGGTTAGATTCTAGCTGTTATTCCCGCGGCGTCGCTCGCGTGTAATAAAAACTTCCATCAAAGTGTTATAAGGAATGGGTAGATTTTACTGTGACTAATATTTTTGCAGCACCATAGCAGCAAAGGCACTCGGCGTTGCCCGTCAGCCCCTTGGGATGCATTTTTGTGATTACTTTTCACGCGAACATTATTCCATAAAGAAGGGTTTTTAAGTTTTTGGCCGCCATTTATAACGATGGCAACAAATCGAACCCGAAAGACCATTCAGCCCGTTTATAGGTTAAAGGAAACCAGTGTACTTAATATTTGCGAAATCGGTTGAAACGTGCGGACTTTGATGCATACAGAAGATTTTCTTACATTTCCGGGCGCCATTTATTAAGATAACGGCGGATTGGGGGGAAATCGTTCTCAGTACGCGCCTACTACTACTTAAGAGTAAGGTTCCTGCAAGGGCAAGCGGTTTGGGCTGGGCGTTGATTATCATTCAGTCTGGGCTTTGATTTATATAGATATAGATGATATTGTCATTTCTAGGTATTTGTTCCTTTTTCAACTGACTCAGGTGTTTTCTACTAAATAAAAGAATTTCAGGAAGATATAAAAAAATATCATCGATGGCAAGAGAAAATAGAAGAGAGTATAACACTGGGGTCAAAATTTAACTCTACCCCCGCTTTCTACTTCTTTTGGGGGTCGTCATGTTATTACCCCCCCCTAACTCCAAGTAGCCAATCAGGAGGCTAGAGGTTTGATATTGTGCTTTACGGAAAGTAGCGCTGCTCAAGGGATCCTGGGGCCTACTTTTTGTTTTGCGGAAACTATTTTTCTCTCTCTTAAAGCTGTGAGGGGGTTGGGTCAGGACGTAGACCCGTAGAAATAAAACCCCTCAAAATACATGCAGCATGCCGAGGTAGAAGCATTATACCATGGATAAAGAATGCACGTGAGGATATATGTTTTCACTCTACAGGATAGGTAACTCCCTATCTCGAACGACAGCTTATTCTGTATATATACTCTGTTACAACATCCCTTGTCAGCTCGCGCAAAGCTAGATCTCTACGAAACTTAGATTTGTGCGTGCTGTCAAGAGACGAAAAACTTCAGGATCTTCAGGATTTAAAATTGTTTAATAATATTTAAAATTTTAATTTTAAAATCATTCGGAGACTGCATTTCATGAATGTTCCCCTATGCAGATTGGTCTTAAAACTAGTGGAAGAATCGATTATAGATACTCACTTTATTTTTCATTTCATCCTCTTTTTAATGCCATTAGAGAAGCAAACACCACCGGGGCGGGTTTGCCATCTTGCCTTACCTTTCGCTAGAGGTAGTACAGGTCGGTTTGTCTCCCTCCGCTTGTACTGAAACTCTGGATCTGTCTGGCGTTGCCCTTCCGATGGTGCAAGTGAAATATCCTCCGATGGCTTCTTCCGGCCTGTGTGTTGGTCTCTCTGCAAGTAATTAATGTAATCGTCTATTACAAGCGGAAATAAGTAATTGTCCCCTGTTTTAATAATGAAAGAAAGAGAGATAAGAAAAAAGTGCTTTCGTTCGTTCGTTCGCTTCTTAACTTTCTTATCTGAATCGGTCAGATTATGAATCACAATTAGCACTTGACATTATTATGATATTTCAAGCCCGGTACTAAACCGCGATACTTTAGTGATTGCCACGTGACACACGTCAGATAATTAAAAGGGATACCAAAGCAACTCCCAAACAGAGATTTGGTTCCAAAGGCGGTAAACTATTACTCTTAAACGTCAAGTTACCATGGTCCCAGATTGGTAAAACAAGGACTAGGTGCCTAAAGTCCCACTCCATGGAGTCCTTGTATCTCTGCGTCACTTGGTGCCTGGGACCCTATTCTCTAAGGTCCTTTTGGAGGAATTTCGATCCGAATCTTTTCATTCGGAGTCAATTTCTCCGAATGAAAATAAAACGAATTCTGAAAGAACCTTATCCTAATCATACGGTGATAACCTCTCCGAATCATTCGGCAGCCGAAATAGATGGCCGAATCGAGCATTCGGACATTTTACCGCCTCTCTTCCCTCCATCAATCTTAGATTCGCGGAACTTTCGCCGGAGTTTTCTAGTCTTTTTCCCGTACCTTTTCGCTGGCACCTTGGCTGCGGTTCATATTTTTATTTAGTATGGCTGCTTTGTTTTTTCAATTCAAGCCTCATTGTTTGCGATTTGAACGTGGTAATCGCATTGCCCGTCGCGATTTACGAGTTCAAAGGGTTTTTCGAGACTTAAAAATCAAGCGTGGGCAAAATTTTAGGTTAAAGCGGGAAATGGCTTTAGGCCTTGGCGGGCCTTGGCGAAATCTACAAGGTAGATCGACGGCTTTTTGGTAGATTAAAGGTAAAAAAACGTCGTTGAATTTATCCTACATTTACTCACTTTTATACGAGGTGGACAGTTCTCTCTCTACGTGGCGCTTTCCCTTCGTTTCTCTCTTAGCTTCTCTCTCTCTCGAAATCGTGTACGCGTCCGGCACTGTGACAGGGACAGGGACAGGCGCTTGGGCTCTTTCTTAAATTTTACCGGAATTACAATTCTGTGTAAAATTAAAAAGCGCTATTTAAAGGTAGGCGCTCGGGGGGGGGGAGATAAAGCCTGGTTCCAAAAAAAACGAGGATCAATGTAAGAAAGTTCAACGAATAGTGAGTTCCCCATGCCCATTCTCGACTACCTTGTTGGTTTTGAAGGGAGTGGCTTATAATTTCAAAACTAGAGCTCGCAATCCACCGGTAGTTGCGAAGGCAAAGTGAAATACGTATTTTTGTATTAAGCGAAAAAAATCACAAACCTAAATCAAAGAGGGAATAAAGAGGAGGAGTTGAAGCTAACAGCTTTGGAAAGGTATTTTTGGGAGTTCACACCTAGCAATAACTTTGGGAGTTCTCGCTTTTTCTTTTTCATTTATTTGTTATATTTTATTCATAATATCCAGTTCAACGTATTTCAACCAATAAGAGGGCAGATAAAGATGCGCGCGCACACCGGAATGGAAACTTTCAAAACGAGAACACCCCAGCCAAGACTTCTACTCCCCTCTTTGCCTAACTGTGGAATTCATAAACGTCGGAGGCAACGCAATTTAGTACAGGCGAAGGCGGGGCGTCGTGCGCAAACGTCCTGCGTTTTGTGAACGACGCCCCGCCTTCGCCTTTACTAAATTGCGTTGCGTCCGAAGTTTATGAATTCCACCTTAAATCAACTATTGAAAGACAAGTCACGTAAAACATTTTACGTAATAGCTAAGTGTGGTCGGGGAGGTCGTGCTAGTTTCGTATGTGCCAATGTAGTAACAGTATTCATGTTTTCTAACTCGATAAGGTAATATTAGAGATGGCCCAACAGTTAGGGTACATTAAGTTCTTACTTACCACACCTAGCTAAAAAGGTCTTTTTATCTATCTAGCCTCCACTCAAGGTTAGTCCACACTAGCTACGTAACGCTCGCGCGCGCGGTACGTCGCTTCGCTCGGATCGTTTACACTATAGAAATTCGCTAAGGTATACGCCCTCGTTTGGACAAACTTCGCAGCAAATCCGAGAGCTTCAATGGCTGAATATTATATCCGGGTTAACTTCAGACATTAATAAATAATGAAACTGAGATGAGGGTTAGTCAACAATGTTGAACATATAGGCAATCATCATAGAGCTCTTCATATAACTGAAGTTTTGGAATTAAATAATGGTATTTACCAACTCTTTCTCTCTGCAAAAACTTCGCGAACCCATATTTTTCTTCTCGTGCATTTTCTTTTCCGGTGATTAAGTAATAAAAACGAAAATAGTTGTTGATTTCCACTCGTTTACGAGAAACACTAGGCCTATTAACCGGAGACATATTTGTTTTCGTGAAAATATCTCGAATACACTGCGTCTGCGCCAACCAGGAGACCTCTGATTGGCTGCGAGGCTGCAATCCTTGCGAAAATCTTTGACACGCCAAAGATTTTCGCGAGGTTTGCAAGGCCTTGCGAGCATGGCTTTGGCGCGAATTTCTGTAGGGTAAACGATCCGGGCGAAGCGACGTACCGCGCGTGCGAGCGTTACGTAGCTTGCGACGCGAAAAAAAGCCATAGTGTGGACGGACCTTTACAGATCATAATCGTAAAGACAGCTTTCTTTCACACTCGTAGATAAAAACTTATAACAACAAGATGCATAAATATACACATTGAAGGATCAGGATATGTTGTCAACGACAACTATAAATAAATAACAGCGACCCAGCCTTTACACACAGTGCCCTTTCCGTATCAAAATCAATCTCTCTTTCCAGCTACCGTGCCCGCATTCCTCATCCCCCAGCGCTAACCCAACAAACAGGTCTATCAAGAAAATATTTCCCTCTATAGGCGTTCCAAGAAATCTGCTTTGTTACAGGCTTCAATCAAATTAACCCTAAACTTGAGGGTTGCCGCAATCTAACCGGGTTAATTCTTTGAAGATACCGATCTTATTTGTTTCCCACTACTTGCAAGAGCCTGAAAAGGATCTTTTCCTAAAAAGGGACCAGTCCAACTTGTTTTACATCCGTCCGAAGTCGGAAAATTGCTGTTAACTCTTACCATGGAACTTATGTATTTCCTTTCGCAATTCTTTCACAATACGATTTCTACGGTGGTTCTGGATCTTGCCTTAAAGTGCTTGTGCCATAAAAGAAAGAATTTCTGGGATTTGAAAGATTTTCTGGGATTTGAAATATTTTCTGGGATTTGAAAGATTTTCTGGGATTTGAAAAATAATTCTAGGATTTGAAAGATTTTCTAAGATTATAAATATTTTCTAGGATTTTAAAGGCTTTCTTGGATTTGAAAGATTTGTGAAGATTTGAAGATTTATCAAGAATTTATTAGATTTTCTGGGATTTAAAAGATTTGAAGATTTTTAAGATTTCAAGATTTAAAATCTTCTACTGTACGAGATTTGAAGGAGCGTCGGACCCCTGGGGTTAGCCACAATATAAGATTTGGACAACGTAACATATAAAATGAAATGGCTTTTTTTTCGTATTTTTCTCTTTTTTTACCTTGCCTTTTTTAACTTTAGCTTTTTTTACTGTGGCATTTTTCACCTGGATTCTAATTTTCGTCATCCTCAAACTTAAAATGCGAAAACATTCCTTGAAAAATCTAGTTTATTATGATATGTTTACTTTTTTATTTGGTTTCGTAGCAATTTATTAAATTGCAATTGTGCAGTTTGGAAAAGGCCTCGTTAAAATTTTGTGGCTCGTTTGATGACGTAGTATGGAGAAATTTTCTCTCTAATAAGACGCGCCTGTTAGTAGACTCGGGGGCTCGCGCTTGGCTTCTCCGCGATATGCCGTGAGTGACGTATCAAGGAGAAAACCTCGCCAAAAATCTTCTCCGCAAATTTGCTTTTGCCCCCACCCCCTCCAAATTTCAAGTTTTCCAGGTGTTTTTTCAGTGTTTTCCCTCATATTTAAATATTTTTCAAGCGTATTTTTGGAATCGGAAGAGTTTAAACTCTCAAAAAAGTAAGGTTTTTTAGAATTGAGATCATTTTTAAATAAGGTCGCTATTCCTTTAATTGGTTTTTCGTGTGTCCGGGGCCACACACACAAAACACACATAGCCACACCTAGCAAAAACTTTGGATTATACGAACGAAGTGAAAGAACTCAAGAACCGAATTCTTTCTCTTTCAAACGCTTCTGGGCATAAGTCCATGTTAAAGGCCGACTTCCATCGAAAAGGGTTCTAGCGAACTGAAAACCGAGAATCGAGACTAACAATGGAGTAGGGACCGTGCACCGATTTTTGAAGGCCCGCTGGGTCAAAAGATGGAAGGGTTCTCATTAACTGAAAGCCGTGCAATGTGGTTCTAGTGAAATGAAGATGAACAATAGAAATCCTTTTAAATTTATTTCCTCTCGAATTTTTGCTTTCCCCTGATGGAAATTCTCTATTGTGTATCTTCAGTTCGCTAGAACCACATTCGGAACGGCTTTCAGTTAGTGAGAACCCTTCCATCTTCCACCCTAACGCGGATTCAAAAACCGGCACAGTCGCTCCATTGTTAGTCTCGATGCTCGGTTTTCAGTTCGCTTGAACTCTTTTCGATGGAAGTCGGCCTTTAAAAATTTACAAGATGCCATATGTAAAATTAAACTTTCTGCGCGTTATCAGTTTAACACTGTTGAGGAAATAATCACTAGAACTTTGTGTTCTTCTATCAAGGATCACTATGAGATTACTGGAAATCATTTTAGCACTGTTAAAGGCGTCGAGAAGCTATGCACTAGTGAAGATTTTCTTTCATTGGTAAATTTGAAAGTGATAGGGAGTCATTGGTGAATAAAAATGGATAGGGATTCATTGGTGAATAAAAATGGATAGGGATTCATTGGTGAATAAAAATGGATAGGGATTCATTGGTGAATAAAAATGGATAGGGATTCATTGGTGAATAAAAATGGATAGGGATTAAGGGTTACTTATCCTTATTAACCAAGATGGTACAATGTTCTTGATAGATGGAGCCTTACAAACGATGGGGCTCTAATCTGGCCGGGGCCATCTTGTTTAAAGGATTTTTATCGAGAAAAGAACATGAAAACCTTTAGGTTTGGGTTGCTTGTTGCTATTAAAGCATTGGTATTGAATCGCGGACAAGAAATCTGCAGAAATCATGTAGATTAATGTAATCATTTAGTGTCGATAAAGGATGGAACTCGGAGTGTAGTTTCGAGTGTCCGCAATTAGCCGCTTGCAAAGGTTTTTATTAATTTGGTTTTTTGAGCAAATGACGCTATGGATGTTTATTATTTGGGTGGAAATTAAGCTCGATTCTTCGGCAGAACTCGAGTTCCTCTTCATCCTTTGTTCCTCGGAAGGAAATGAAACCTTATTTTGGGAAGGGCCTGGGGGAGGGGGAGGGAATTCTCTCTTAATTGGCATAAACTTAAACATGGCAATTGGGGGAGGGGGACTCGTTTAATTAGCGCCTAGTTATATTCTGGTGTTTTAATACAGCCTTGTATATTTCAAGCCCCCTTTCTTCTAAAGACAGGCAAATGAAAGAAATGTGGTTTGCTCTTTTATCCGCAGCCACAATTCGCTACCGAATTTGACCAAAATAAGATTTATTAGACGAATGTTTTAGAAGTGGTTTTGCTAGGACTGTTCACGAGCTCGAGCCAGCTTGGGCTCGTGACGAGCGAGCCAAGTTCGAGCCGACCCGACACTTTGGCGGCTCGATTTATTAACGATCGAGCATTTTTAAGGTCGAGCTGAGCCAACAGCCATCGAGCCACTACGACTCGCGAGCCAGCTCGCGAACTTAGTCACTGAAATAGTGCTTTCCTTTTAGTCTTTATTCTCTCCACCAATAGCGTTCCGTTGTATTTGACATGAAAAAAAACTGTGGGAAAATTCTCTCTAAACTTGAACATATTTTACCGAGCGGGTTTTTCTAAATTAATACATTCCTAAACATGGGATGGCTTCTTTAGTCGTTCTCAAGTTTTACGTTGGTAGTAGTAATTTTTGTTAAACATGTATACGTTAACCGAGCCAAGCTAAAGCCGAGCCGCCGTTCTTCTGACACGAGCCGAGCCGAGCTTTTAAAAAGCTCGCTCAGCTCGGCTCGTGAACAGTCCTATGTTTTGCTTGTGATCTTCTCAAGGTTGGGTCCGCGAACCCCTTGCCATTAAGCCTGTAAAGAACGTCCCATTCTAGAGCCCGATAAAATTTTAGCTTTATGAATAAGCCCACTCGACATAATGTCGCCTTCCAGTTTGAGTTTTCTTGAGAAAAATGTGAATTTTGTACTGCATTGAGGGCTAAAGGTCACCTTCCGAACATTCCCGAACTCTCTCAGTTTTTCAAAGTTTGATTTTTTGAGGCGATATACTTCTAATCAACTTTGACGGAAAACTGAACGTCACGAAGTTTTTGAAAATTAAAATTAAAATTCAATTGAAATAAAAAAATCGTTAGAAGTCCATCGATAAAACCAGAAGAATCTTAAGAATCGTCTGTTGGTTTCGAAAGTGGGCGTGGTTTTCCCCTCCCTAGTCTTGACCACAAAATGATAAAAGAAGCAATTTACCATTGGAGAAAAAAATCCAAATAAATTTTTATTAAATGATCAGGACTATTGGAAGAACGGGTCCGTCCCTGGCCTGTCCAAGTTAAGATTAGGTTCGGTTGGGTTGGGTTAGGTTAGGTTCGGTTAGGTTAGGTTAGGTTAGGTTAGGTTAGGTTAGGTTAGGTTAGGTTAGGTTAGGTTAGGTTAGGTTAGGTTAGGTTAGGTTAGGTTAGGTTAGGTTAGGTTAGGTTAGGTTAGGTTAGGTTAGGTTAGGTTAGGTTAGGTTAGGTTAGGTTAGGCACAGGTTAGGCTTGGTTAGGTTAGGTTAGGTTAGGTTAGGTTAGGTTTGGTTAGGTTAGGTTAGGTTAGGTTAGGTTCGGTTAGGTTAGGTTAGGTTAGGTTAGGTTAGGTTAGGTTAGGTTAGGTTGGGCACAGGTTAGTTTTGGTTAGGTTAGGTTAGGCACAGGGGCCTTGGGTTTGAAATTGACAGAATTTCAATTAAAATTGAACGAAAATGAAACTTAAAAAAATAACATTGGCAATAATTAATTCAAAGAAAATTCAAAACGTCCTGGAATAATTTGGAAAATCCCAGGAAACAAAAGGGATAGTTGCGCTTAATTTCAACAACAATAAATAATGGGTTTCAAATAATAGAAAACATTAAACGTTCATAAACTAATAAAATTTGTTGAATTATTCTTTGAAACAAAATTTAAATATCGATTTTTGCTCTCCTATCTCTTTAAATTAAATTTAATCGTTACGAAAAATATATTTTAATTTTCATAGAAAAAACTTGTAAACTCATGAGAAAAAGATGAATACATATAGCAAATTGTTTGATTCTTTAGTTCTTGAAAATGCCCATTGAGTTCGAAGGACATTATTTAAAATAATCGGTAAATAAAGTCTTCGTTGCATTTGCGAGACTCGCGAATAAAAAGGTTAATGACTTATTTACAAAGTTGAAATATTTGGCAAAAAATTTAATTTGATATGAATGATTGAATTATTTGGTCCGGAAATATCACGAAACCTTCAAAATAGATGGGAAGTTCTTGAAAATGTTCACCAAGACTCGCGACACAAAATAATAAAATGTTAAATATGAAAAACTCATTTAAATATTTGAAAATCCGTAAATGATTTTAAACGTTCGTGAGTCTCGTCACTAATTCTTGAAATTGTTCAAAATAAATAAACACTAATAAATTGGAAATGGCGTCAATTCGTCAAATTGTCGAATCCCGAACTGGGGAAATGAATAACGGAAGTTGGTGACTCACTGGAAGGCAGTCCCATGATGAGGAAGGTCAAAGGTCGTTTGTGGTCAAAGTGTAGAAGAGGGAAGACTCTTTCGCGGACACCGTTTAGTCGGTGGAAGAAGGTGGTGTCCAGTTGTCGGGACAGTGGTCGACAACAATTCCAGATGAAGGGAAAGTGAAAGAAACGACGAGAAAGAACTGCGAGAAAATACTTAAAGGGAGAGTGAACTGTCCACTATAATCTAAAGAGATTTCATAATGGTCATCTGTTAATTTTCCCTTGAACAACCCTTACAGGTTGTGTTTGACGACAGTGTTTTTTTCAGAAGCAGACCCTCTCTCCTCATTAGAAAAGGTGGGGGTGTTTGGATTAAGGTAAATATTAAGTTTAGGTTAATTATGAGGTTAGGTTAGGTTAGATGAGGGGTAAAGTTGGTTTGGTTTAGGATTAAGGTTGGTTTCCTCTTCTCCGAGGTCAGGCTTCCTGAGTTGGTGCGGTCAGTTTGCTTCTTTTAAGAACTGGGTCAAAATTGGTAAAGTAGTTCTTTCCCGTGGTCCTCCACTCGCTAAAACTCTTACGGTTCATTTCCCTTCATTTGTAATTGATATCTCGACCTCATCTGTCTGGACGTCTGACGCGACGATGAATTGAAGTCGTTAACTTGTGGCGTTTCACGTCTGGAATGATGCCCCGCGTACGCGTACACGTTCTTTTTTCTCCGCAACTGATATCGTCAGCCAAATTGATTCTAAAATGAAAGGAATAAACGCGTTATTAGGATAAATTCAAAGTTGTTTGTCTTCCCTCACATAAAAGGCTCGACAAAGAATTGTTTCGTTTTTTGCCCTATGACAATTTTTAAAATATATTTTATTATTTGGGTGCATTGCAAACACCATTCAGTATTTGTTAATTTTGGTTGCAATTTTACTAGTGTGAACTGAACCAAAGGAAATATTGAATAATTTGAACTCGCCTTAACTCACAATTTAGATGGAATTCAACGCTTGTTTGATGCGATGTTGATATTTGATTGTCCGGCGTCGGCCGCGTTGTTGTGGCTGATTACTTGCACTGGCGCGTAGACGTTGGTAAAGTTTTTCTCTATTTGCAGTCGCGCCATAAATTATTTTTATCAATGGATTGCAAAGTTTGATCTAAACTCACCATTTAGAAGTTGATGTTATTCCCTTGTCCGCCTTGCACGGATACGTTCACCGTCCCGTAGAAGTTGGTGGTGATTATTTCTGTGTTCAGTTGACTAATCAGTTTTCGTAGGCTTTCAATCTCAATGACAAGTTTCTTGTTTTCATCACTCAGCTCTGCGTTGCGGTCACTCAGCTCCGTGTTGCAGTCGGTCAGCTCCATGTTCCTACTGGTCAATTCTTCGATCTGGTTCTCGAGTTGTCGAATGATTGCCTTCAGACAAGCTATTTCGGCGTCCCTCTCGGAGATTTTCGTTTCCAGCCGACTTCTCAGTTCCTTTATTTCGGCCTCCTTTTTCCGATCGTAGCTGTCTTTTTCGGCCAAAAGAGACGCGATGAGTTGGTTCCTCTTACTTAAGGACTCTGTCAGTTCGATCGTAACTTGTTCTTGGATGTTGATGTCGTCGCTCGAGGAGCCCGCGGTGTTGGTCAGAGATCTGTTCAGTCGGCTCGTTAGTTCCAATCGTTCTCGCTTCAATTGGTCAACCTCTGCCGCCTTCTCCCTGTCCGACTCCTCTTTCTCACTCTTGACCCTTGAAAATTGGCCTTCCAGTTTGGTCACTTGTTCGTTCAAGCTCGATACACTCGCTCGAAGTTTCCAAATCTCTTGCTCCCGTTCGCTCTCACTTGACTTTTCTGTTTGACCGGATCTCGATCCCGCCGCCTCGCTCTTCGCTCCGTCATTCGAAATTTCTCTTTCTTTCGCCTTCCTTTTTTCGTGTTCATCAAACAATTTTTTCATTTCTTTCTTTACGGAATCACCCGCGCAGGACAAAGCGGTTCGGCCATCATTGTTAGTCAAGTGAACGTCGGCGCCGTGTTGCACCAAATATTTGACGACATCCAAATAACCATCCAGGGAAGCCATGTACAAGGGTGTGAAGCCATTATTACTGGCCTGATTGACTTCCGCCTCATTTTGGATCAAGAGACGGACGACGCCCAAGTGACCATTCTGGGAAGCGACGTACAAGGGTGTAACGCCATTATTTTTTGCCTGATTGACTTGCGCCCCTTTTTGGATCAAGTGAGAGACTACATCCAAGTGACCATTATAGGAAGCCATGAACAAGGGTGTGGCGCCATCTTTCTGTGCATGATTGATTTGCGCCCCATTTTCCAGCAGGTGTCTGACGATATCCAATTTGCCCTCCCTGGATGCCCAGTGTAAGGGTGTTCTGCCTTCATTGTCGATTGCCTCAATTCGAGATCCTTTTCCAAGAAGTAGTTTGACGATTTCTACATGTCCATTTTCAGAAGTGACGTGTAAAGCCGTGAAACCTTTTTCCTCCTCCTTCTTGTCGGGGTCTTCCCCTCTCTCCAATAATATCTTTACCCTATTTACGTCACCATCCCGCGAAGCTTCGTGTAAGTTCTTAATGCCTAGTATCCTTCTGAACACCGCCATCAGTTTCCAAGGGTTTGATTCCTAAGAAAGTTCTGATTTCATTTGGAGAGGGCGATTGTAGAACTTAATTTTTAGAGCCCCTTCTTGGTGACTGCGTAATTCGGGACATTGTTCCTCGTAACACATTCGTGTATTTACAAGGGGAAGTAGACTAATGACTGGTGACGTCAGGGACAGGTAAGTAACAGTGTCGGGAGCTCCACCTTGTTCCTCGTTGTCGGTTGACGCTCATTTCAGCGCGCTCGCATTTCGGGCTTAAAACATTCAAGAAACTTCGTCAAAACCAAATATTGAAGAGCTCTAGCATATTTCATCTAAAATCGATCAACTGATAGCGATGGCGTTCTAAACTGCACTCACTTGGATTGAAATGGCCCATCGCGTCGGTGTTTTTAAGGGGAAAATGTCGCCATTGACCTGGAATTCGTGTTTTTTCCAACTCGACAAACAATCGTTCGCTGTAAGACAGATGAATCAATGAGTTGGAACCTTCGATTCGACATAGTTTGTCCGAAATGAAATTGTCTCGGTCGTGAAATTACCTGGAAAATGTCTTTGACGGAGTTCAGAGAGGCCGAAGACTCCGTTGTTTAATGGTGCGCGTATTATAAGTGGCCGCGGGTAATTGAATCTCTGGAATATACATTGAGTTTTATAATTGACCCACAAAAATACCTCGAAATTAAAAATATTTTAGCCAGGGAATGCAATTTGATTTCATTGGAAATCAACAGCTCTTGGGTTCACAAAAATTGGAAAATTGCACTATGAATGTTTGTTTAAGAGATAATTGTTCGAATGAAGAGTTGACTTGTTTATAACTCAATAATATTCTTTAGAATTATTCCTATCGACATTTGGGGAATCTTGGAATTTATTGCTAACCCTGAACATGTTGTTTCCCGAACTGAACCTCTCCATGATAAAGTTCTACCTTTTGGATTTCGTTGTCGTCGATTGAGAGGAAGATAAGTAGATTATTTGAAAAGGAACTTTAGCATTTCGTGTCCGTCTGTCGATTGTTGCCCTTTGACTGAGTTTGGGCGCCTTCCTTGAGCCCGCCCAGAAGAAACGATTACCTGCAATTTGAAAAAGATGGCAAAGTGCCCAATTAATAATAATAATAAAAAACCTTAATACAAGAAAAAACTTTAGAATTTGAAGAAGTTACCTCGAAAGACTTCTTTATGGGAGATTCGAGGAGCCTTTCCCTCCTCTATTACGTGTATCGGACCACCGAATCTTAGCTGCTCTTCTACGCTCCCGAATGACGAGTGTCACTCTCTCATCAACCAGCTTCCAAATCCTGTAAATTTCCAATTTAACCACTTTAGTCAACGAATCAGCACCAATAGTCATGGTCCATTTTGAAGTTACACCGCCCCTACGGTGCTCGCTCAAACCTTGCGCCATTTTCGGAGGTGCAATGCTGCCAGACACATTTACCTAGTAGTTTTTGGATTGATAGTCGTTGGCTTCAATTCATTCCGTTTTTAGACACAGAACATCCGTAAAGGCTAGTTTTGTTTTATGGAAACTTTAATTGTCTTAATTTCAAAACTATTTAATTAAATTGGAGACCTCAATTTGTAAACGTGGATGAAAGTATAGTAAAATTTTAAATAATTGTGTATTGTGCCCTGTAGTTCTCTGAATTATGAAGCGGACTATAATCAGTTACCATAAGCACGGCCGACCCTCTCATGGGCGTGATGGAATTAGCCATGTTAAAAAAATATCGCTCACTCCATAAGTGGCGGCCAATTTATATTTTCTCGCGGAGTTCTAGAGATCTCTGCCGCGCTCAAATGGAGTATTATTCAATACTCGAATGTAACTTGTGCTTCTTATGTATGAGACTAGCTTTCCTTTGTGGCATAACATGATTACACGCGTTTCCGTTTCGTCATAGTTTCAGTTCAACTTTCCAAATTCGATTCAAAAAGCCGAAAATAGTCTCTATTGATTTACATAATCTACGAAGTGTGTGTGGTCCGAAGTAGTGTGTTATTGGCCTCGAAATAATTATTGGCTGACTGTCTCTAGGCCTTTAAAAGGCGAGTCTGATTTTAAAAACACTTCTCAAGTACAATTTAAGGGTAGGTGACGGGTCTCTTTCTCTTTAAAATGAGGCAAGTTTCGTTAAAATCGGTTATCATTTCACCGAGATTCAATTTTTTTGAAATTATCTAAAACTGGGGTTCACCCACTAATCGATTGTGATAATCGAAATGCGCGGAAACGATTTCTTTTCAATTCCTCGTCAAAATGACGTAGGAGGTTGGTTTACGCGCAAGAGCTCACCCCTCGCGCGCTTCAATTCAAAGTTTCATACTAGGCTTGGCAACGAAATTAAGCCTTAGATTAGGCTTAAACTCAAGGATTATTTCTCGTAAACGTTTCACTTATCTAATGCATCACATACTAAGTACAAAGTAATAAACGTATTTAAAATGTTATGATTTAATTGTGAAAAACTTTACGGTTTAGCTCGCACATTAAAATACCGTTTTTCCAATAAATATCATTTCTTGTAGGTTAGGTATGATAATTAATTACATTTAAGTCGCGGTGGAAACTATTTTAATCAATATTTTCATGAGCATAAAAACCCGGGCACCCGTTCTTTCTTCCTAGCCACCAAATACTATAAAATATCTAAACAAATAACATAACCCAAACCTAACCTAACCTAGCCTAACCTATAATATGAAGGATAAAATATAGACATAAAACATGGAAAATATATATTTTAAATAATTTCCGTGCGCGGCTTAATTTTAACCAATTATCCTATAATTAACCTTGAATAAATGATATTTATTTAAAAAAAACATGTATTTTTGAATGTGCTAAGTGCTAAACCGTAAAGTTTAACCTTTAATTGAGAATTGCCCCTTGAACAGAAGCTATCAAATTGCATTTTCAACCACCATATCCCACCAATTTCCCACGTTACTTTCCTCACGAAAGTTCGATAGATCTACAAAAATAGCCTTATAGTATGGGGAATTTTACTCCTACAAAACCTCATAATTTCTCATGTGAAATTCGGAGGTGGCCCGTTTCCGCGCTGTTCTATTTTTGGAACCAATAGCCCCTTTCAGCACAGTTTTAGAAACTTATTTCAGCACGGTTTGCATGTAAACATTTTTATTTTCTTGTTGATTTTATTTTGTAACCCTGAAACTTAAGCCGCTTACCCATTGGACTGAATCCCAATGTGAGGTTTATGATCGGAAAATGTTCGATGCTAATTAACAATGCATTAATTTTTAATGCAGTTTTTATGAACGGAATTAAAAAATAAAATGCATCTATTACTTTAATTATTTACCAAAAAAACAATTGTTTTAAACAAAGAGAATATACCAAGAGGAGCAGAAAGTTTAGCCTTTCACAAGGAGTTTTGAAAAGCCCGGCGACGGTTTAGTAGTAACTAGATCCGGTTTTTGTTGATTGACTTAGCAGCGACGCCTTTTATTGGTTACATTATTTCGACAGCTTGTTTTTGGTGGTGGCAAAGGGTTGTTTTAATGGCGCTGTCGTCTATTAATACGCTTTTCTATATCGATGGTGATATTGCAAAGGTGCAGTGGTCAAATCACAAGTTCAATAAATAGTAAGCGTCTATTGTAGCATAGCCTTACCCATTAAGTTCAGAACATATCATTCTAGAGTTCTATTTTGATATGGGGTTTTCGCGCTTGCGCGACCATCGTTTTTGAAATTAGGGGACGGACGGACAACTTTATCATTAGGTGGTGACGCCATCTATTTCACTTTAAAAACACATATTTGTTGCTATGGTGTCTGCTATAATTTCTTAATGTAGATAGGAAATGTTTGGTAATCGCTTTGATAAAGAAAGTAAGCTCAATTTCAATTCAAATTAAGTTTGGATTGCTAGATTCGAGTAAAAACAGAGAAGGAACTGCATTAACCGATAGTAAATGTTTTTTTGAACTATCGTGAGTCAACTTGACAAAAATAATCAGCGCAAATGTCTTTTTTTTGTTTTGGTAAGTCCGAATTTTTTGTAGGGAATCTTATTCGTGCAATTCAAACAAGATGGCCCCGGCCATATTAACGTTTTGCCTTGGCTAGCTAAATTTATTGTAAGGTGACCCCGGCCTATATACTTTACGGTTATTTTTTTTCTTTTAAATATCAAATATCATTCCAATAATGAATAAAAATAATCTAGCTTGATTTTGGGTTATAGATTATGAAACAAGTAAATAACCAACTTCTGTCCTATGAAATGGAACAATTTTCTTGATATTTTTGTTGCAAACCTAATATTTGAGGGATAATTGATGCGTTTGGGTACTAAAATTATTCATTGATTGCACGCTTATGCAATATGCAACAAGCGCTTAGAATTAGCCCCAAGTCATGTTCTCTTGAAACTTGAAGCAATAGAAATGAAGTAATTTGCCTAAGCCCTAAAGAACAACGCTAGACGGGACACGGAAACGGATGGTGGAGATAAAGAACAGAGAAAATCGTACTGAATAGAAGGCAGGCCCGATATAAATTACCGCCAAAAACAACCTCATTCCTTTTTGTTTATGATGTACTAAGCGTTAATTAATCAGAGAAGCTGGAACCGAAAAAACTTACATAAATCTCATAATATTTGTGCCAAAAAAGTTAATTTAAAAACAATTTTATATATTTTAATTTGGTATAAAACAATTTTAGAACTAAAAATGGGGTTGAAGGGACGCCCAGCCTGCCAGCCAGGGTCGGACCAATACTTTTCCGAACCTCTAAAACTCGCGAAAGTAAAAAGTTAGTGAGGAAATTTTTCTCAGATTCCGCGCCTAGAACGAAAAGTTTCACTAGTGCCATCGTCCGGAGAAAACGCGAAGCTTGATCTAGGTGAAACAAAAATGGCAGGCCTGAGACCTGTAGCATCAACGGCAGTGTATGTGACGTTTAAACTTATAATTAAGTGCCAAATGAAAATTAGTACTCGAAATTTTTTGCAATGAATGAACCACAATTGTCAGAAGAGAATATTTTCAAAAATATTAAGTGTTGAAAACCTAATCAGCCTAATATTAACCAGATTAGTTATGTAAACTCTTAAGCCTTGGTCATAACACGAGTATAAAATTGGTCATACTGTTTTGTTTTGTGTAGTACCTGTTGCTCTCTCTTGTCAAAATCGCTAGAGTATTACGCATATTTTCCAAAAGATCCTACTGAAAAAATTCGAAAAGCTCTTCAGTCAAACTTTAAGGGAAATGAATTCACAGAGTATGGAATTATAAACGAAAAAAACTCTTGTTGCTTTAAAAAAGAGTCTAATTTAAAAGTAACGAAGATTGGTTTGAAGTCAACCCTTCTTATCGATTCTTGGGGTGTTCCCCTGACGGTCTAGTCAACGATAATTTGGTCGAAATGAAGTGTCCAGTCATTGGTGAAAAAGGAAACTTAGAAACAGTCCTCAAGAAAACTCCTTACGTAATCAAGGACGGAACATTTTCTTTGAAACCCAAACAAATGTATTATGGGCAAGTGCAACTTAGTTTGGCCCTTTTAGGACTTCAAAGTTGTCATTATGTTATTTATTCAAACTGGAAGATGATTGTTTTGTTATATGTGCCTAAAGACCAAAAATTTATTAACAATCAATTAACCAAGATTACAAATTACTTATTTCAAAAGGTTTTTTTGCTTATTTTAATTACTACATTCCAAATTATTCGAATTGGAAAAATAATGGAGCAAATAAGGCTGAAGTGATATTTTTAAGTTCCTTAAAATGTGAAAGAATCTTACAAATTTATTAAATAAAATTGTTTTACAGAATTTCACGAGTCTTGGGTGCATTATTCATTTGCATTTTTTTACGGGTTTTAACAAGCTTGGGAACTGCGTAAGAGTTAATTTAAAATGAATTGAGGTCTGAACTTTACTTATTCCACACAAAGCTGATAGAGCGGTGAATGAAATGCCAAGTTTTAGTTTCATGAGTGTCAAAAATAACCTATCTCGAGACTCGTAGTTTCCCCCATTCTTGGCCGATGCTTCCTCTCTACCTTATTTGTCCATGAAAAGGGGTATGAATTTACTGTTAATATTTTTAATGATTGCATCAAATAGACCAGTACTCTTTAATCCTGTTAATGAAATTATAGAGGGGGCATTCAATATTCCATTAGAAGCATTAACATAACATGTATGATTTTCCAAGGTGTTGACCATAATGCATTTACAGGGTTGCCACGGAATATTCAAAACCAAATTCCCTGACTTTTCCAGGTTTTCCCTGACCTTTTTCTGAGATTTTCCCTGACCTTTTCGGCCGAAAGTGTAAATGTTTACAGCACGTTTTAAGTGGTGCTTATAATTAAATAAAGTCTCTACATTTAAGTTTTCCAATGTATTTTTCACACCAAAAAGATTAAGAAACATTTTCACCTAAATGATTAAGAAAAATTTTATCTAGGATATAAATAACAGTCTGAGAGATTTCTTTAGAGAGCATTAACTTTACAAAAACAATTCTAGACATTTTTTAGGATTGCTCTAGAGTTCACTCTGTGTTAAGAGAGGATGAGAAGAAACTTTCATTACTCTTTCAATAAAGACTTATCCCCAGAAATTTTACCTACTAAAATAAAATTCCCTGACTTTGCTGAAATTTTTCAAATTCCCTGACTTTTCCCTGACCTTTTTGGCCCATTTTCAAATTCCCTGACCCGTGGCAACCCTGATTTATCATTGGGGTTTGGAGTGGTGCATTTGTCGGTCGTAGTTTCCTCGGTAGTTTGTTGAACCGCATCAATCCCCAATCTTTCAGCTAGAATTTCTGCGTCTGCTGGTCCATTTATTTCAGCTGTTTCACTTGCATGCAAAGTTGGAGATTGTGAGAGCTGATTCCTTTTTTTTTCAGTCTTTCCAATCTCCCATTAGCCTTGAACTATTGTTGTTGATCATGTTTCCTTAACGGGAGTTTTTTGGAAGGAACAGCCAAAGGTCCAAGTCTGGGAGGGTAACTTAACTTATCTACAATAATAACTCTAATTATAATTGGTTTTAAATTAATATTATACGCTTAAAACATACCTGAATGTTCATATTTCGGAATGAAGGGAGCAGACAACCATGGACTTGGTGTGTGGTTTACCCATTTTAAAAGCTATATCCCATTGTTTCGACAATTTAACGTCGCGCGGAAATTGGTGAAAGCGGACACCACTCATTATTTTTACACCCATACACGCTGCAGTATTTAACCATTGTTTAATTACGTTTAAATGAACAGCAAATCTGACAAAAACTAGCCAAATTATCGTTGAGCAGATAGTTGAGTTGTTGATTTAATTTTATAATTATCTTTGAGCAATTCAATTTAATTAACTTTAATTAAACCATGAGTATGTTGATTGCGTTTGTCATTAATGGTATCGCCGGAATCAAGTTACATTTAAACACCTGATTAAACTAATCATCGATCATCCACCTTGCAATAGGCAGACAACAAACTAGACGGAGTTCGCAAACTTCGTAGTCTATTTATGACATCTCATGTTGCCCTCTATTGAATCTCTCAACAACTATCGTTAAATTTATTACTTAAATAATATAATTTTTTTTAAATATAATAATCATATTAGCTAATTATAATTATTTAACTTTAAATGAGTATGTTTCATTGATTTAAATCGCATTGCTAAAAATTATTGGCGGGCGCTAGGCAGTCATTCTCTCTACTCTCTCTCCTCTCCCACTTACAAAATCCAGCCGCAGCTGGTTGCCGCGCGTCGGGAAGGGGAGGGTGGGTGGGATCCACAAACTTCTACCTCTCTCTACTCTACAGTCTAACTTAACTCGGGTTTTGTACTAGGCAAGCGTGGCTTCGTGGTAACGCGCTCGCTCGGGCGTCTTCACTGACGTCTCGTATGGATTGGGACATGGCAGGTTCGAAGCCCGGCACCGACGGGAAAAATAATTTCAATTGAAATTAAATACGTTACGCCACCTATGAGGTGTAACGTGAACTACGGATGAATTTCGAGTCAAAAATTCGCGGGAAATTTGAAATTTAAAAAGTTTATTTATGACGAATCTCATCAGGTCACACCAAAATCCAGCCAGCCGACCTGCCGACCAGCCGTCCAGCCAACAGAGGGCGGAACAATAGTTTTCCAGCTCTAAAGAGCGGCAAAACTAAAAAGGGTTTAACTATCTAAATATTTATTAATTTTCTATTTGTATATACCTATGTCACAAAAATGTTTATTTCTACCAGTGTTAACATGTGCACACTTTTCTACTGAGCATTTTCGACCCATTTTAAAATGTAATACATTTTCACATTATGTGTTACTTTAATAACTAATAACATATAATACCCAAGTAAAAACACGCATTTAATAAGAAATCGATCAATATTCCATTTATTAAATATCAAATATTATTAAGTAGCTCCAGTTACTGTTTTTGAATTACCTAACTTTCATATTTCACGCTTTACTTCTTCCTAAGCCTAATTTTCAAACTCAAGCTGCAGCGATTTTGAGGGGCGCTTTCCCGCAAAATCGTGGGAAATTCTTTTAAGCTTCCCACGTAATACGACAGATGGCGCTAACGACTAATGATAAAGTAATCATATTCGACGAATCCGAGTACGAGAGGAGGAAATTCAACAAAACCTCTAGAAATATATACAGGGTGTTTCTGGAAAGTCTGGCACAAATTAACAGGCATGTTCCTTGGGTCAAAAGGAGTCCGAAAGGTCCTATGACGTTTTGGGCTCTCAAAAGTAGGCCGAAAAACAAGGAGATCTTGCAGAATTATAGCACTAGTATTGTAGTTTTGACCCAACTGTTTTCGATTATTGAGCATAAGGTAATGATCGAAATAAGTTCAAACCTAGTGGAAGACCGTGAACGTGTTAAACGGCCAAAAGCGTTAATCCCTTTGTTATTATTAATGATTGTAATTAAAGGTAAGGAAATTGGCTCCGATATCGGTTACTTGTTTGTTCAGATGTACTGGTAACTGACCAGTCTTTTATTCTTTATTTCAATTAGACACATTACTTTTACAATAATTCGAATGAACCCCTTAAATTTTACAATAATTCGAATGAACCCCTTAAATTTTACAATAATTCGAATGAACCCCTTAAATTTTACAATAATTCGAATGAACCCCTTAAATTTTACAATAATTCGAATGAACCCCTTAAATTTTACAACAATTCGAATGAACCCCTTAAATTTTACAATAATTCGAATGAACCCCTTAAATTTCTCTCAAGCGTCTGTCGGCTTCCGTAAATGTTTGTCGATTGGGAACTTGTCGTTGAGGAAAGTGTTCCTGGTACAAACGCCGAGCTTCCACCGCATTTCCCCGAGCCAGTCCATACATAAGATGGATATCTGAGTACTTTGCATTCGTGAAGTAGACCATGATTAATTCCAGATAAGCTTTCAAATGTGCACGCACGCCATGAAGCACCTTAAGGTACACATTTAAGCCGTCTATAAAAAACCTACAACTTCTGACGTTGAAAACTACCCTAATGTTTAGACCAACACAGCATAATTTGTTTTTAACGGAGGTGGATAGGTCGAGGTGGAACTGTTGCGTGGCCAGCAAGATCTCCCGGTCTGAACCCATGCGATTTTTTTCTTTGGGACCATCTCAAGGACTTGGTATACCGAAGTGAAGTTCGCGATGTCGAAGATTTACGACAAAGGATAATTGATGGATGTGATAGTATCCGTAACACGCCAGGAATCTTCGAACATGTTCGTGAATCTTTCAAACGACGCGTGCAAGTTTGCTTAAACGTTGATGGTGCCCATTTTGAACAATTTTTGTAGAACAATGTAATTAGGTTTCATTCGAAATATTGTAAAAGTAATGGGTTCGATTCGAATTATTGTAAAAGTAATGGGGTTCGATTCGAATTATTGTAAAAGTAATGGGGGTTCGATTCGAATTATTGTAAATTAAATGGGTTCGATTCAAATTATTGTAAAATTAATGGAATCGTTTCGATTTATTGTAAAATTTAAGGGGTTCATTCGAATTATTGTAAAATTTAAGGGGTTCATTCGAATTATTGTAAAATTTAAGGGGTTCATTCGAATTATTGTAAAAGTAATGTGTCTAATTGAAATAAAGAATAAAAGACTGGTCAGTTACCAGTACATCTGAACAAACAAGTAACCGATATCTGAGCTACTTTCCTTACCTTTAATTACAATCATTAATAAAAACAAAGGGATTAACGCTTTTGGCCGTTAACACGTTCACGGTCTTCCACTAGGTTTGAACTTATTTCGATCATTGCCTTATGCTCAATTATCGAAAAAAATTGGGTCAAAACCACAATACTAGTGCTATAATTCTGCAAGATCTCCTTGTTTTTCGGCCTACTTTTGAGGGCCCATAACGTCGCAACGGAGCGCTTTACACCAAAACGTCATAGGACCTTTCGGACTCCTTTTGACCCAAGGAACATGCCTGTTAATTTGTGCCAGACTTTCCAGAAACACCCTGTATATTAGAACTCAATGGCCTTACCTAACCAAACCCTACCCAAACCACACCTAAGATTAAATCTTTGCAGAAAAGGGTTATGACAAAAAAGGGTGAACTAAAATTTCTATGTAAAAACTGTGCACAAGTGGGCCATAGAAATTGTGCGGAATTGGGCATCCCCGTGAAATTCTATAAAACAGAAACGAAACCAATGTTCCTTTATTCCTAAACTATTCTATAAAACTTCATTATGATTTGACCTGAAGTTCTACAAAACAAATATCCCATTTTTCACGTATAAAAGGAATTTTTTTGCGAGTCTTAATTAAGTACTCGAAACTGCATCACTTACCATTTTGATGTCTGTGGTTTGTTGGACCTGGTTCCTAATCGCACATCGATGAGCACCGTTCTGACGCTCGCCTCTCCCCGAGCAACGCTTTCTAAACCTCGAAATTGCAACACATCTTTGTAATATCCAAAGAAACTAAGGTGACCCCTTTTATCTACCTCAATGAATCACGTGATGTTTGTTAGATTAAGTCACGCCATTTCCATCTCGAATACTCATAATTTGCCCTGAATTGAACCTATCTTTCCCTCATTCAGTAAAAACCTACCTTGGTAAGTTCTTTTTATCGGAGGTAAGACTCCATTGTTTTTCGTGGTATAAGTTCGGACTGGAACCAGAGAGAATTTATAATAGGGAGTGGAAACTGAGGAATATTATGTATCTCAAAAATCACGTGATCAACAAAACTGGCCAGGTCTATTTCAGATACAATTTTTTGTGGCCCCTTCCTCTAGGGTGGGTCTAGAATGTTGCAGGAAGGTCTCCAGGGGAGATGGACACTACCTTTTAAAAATAACTCCAAATGGCGCCAGTCGCACTCGAAATCGCGAACCATTATTGAGTAATTCTACAACATACCGTGATTGTGGGCAAACTTTAAAATTAAAGGAGAGTATTGTGAGGGGAAATTTACCTGGCCAGTTTTAGCGTCGCAGCCCACTTGTTTGAGCTACATTGTATTTAGCACTGTCAAGGGCAAGAGCTTCCACTCCCTATTATAAATTCTCTCTGCTGGAACTGATCGTATTTTACAATTGAAATCCACGAGGAGACTGTCGCCATCGCTTCGAAGGGAGGTTTTAAGTGTTATCGAGGGACCAAAAAAATAGTACCGGAAATAGACCTGGCCACATTTGTTGATCACGTGATTTTTTAGATACATAATATTCCTCAGTTTCCACTCCCTATTATAAATTCTCTCGGATGGTGTTATCGTTTTTAATCGTTCACCTTTCCAAACTGAAAAGTGTCATTCTTCCCAAGAATTAATCAGATACGAAACATTTTTGAGTTTAATTCCGCTTATCAATTTTGAAGATAAGACAGGTATAGTCAACGAAAATAACAATCCACTTGGAAGACGCGTACCTTTTACATTATCTTAGCCAGGAAACGAAGTCTTCCGCCCACTCCATTTGGCACGTTTAAGTTAATGCCAATTAAAGTTAATGTCGCCCCCCCGACCCCTCCCAAAATAAGGTTTCATTTCCTTCAGAGGAACAAATGATTCGAGGAGGAGTTCTGGAGAAGTTTCGAGCACACGAAATAAACATCAATAGCTTCGTTTGGCCAAATTAATGAAAATCTTTGCAAGTAGCTAATTGCGGACACTCGAAAGTACACTCCTTGATCCATCCTTTACCAACATTAATTGATTAAATTAATCGACATGATTTCTACAGATTTGTGGCCAGTGATTCAATACTAATACTACAATAGCAACGAGCAACCCGCACCTAAAGGTTTTCATGTTATTTTCTCGATAAAAATCCTTTAAACATTCATCATCCCCCGGCCAGATTAGAGCCCCATCGTTTGTAAGGCTCCATCATGGTTTTATTACCGTTGAAAATCCTTTAAACAAGATGGCCCCGGCCAGATTAGAGTCCCATCTATCGAGAACACTGTACCATCTTTGTTAATAAGGATAAGTAACCCTTAATCCCAATCCATTTTAATTCACCAATGAATCCCTATCACTTTCAAAATTACCAATGAAAGAAAATCTTCACTCGACGCCTTTAACATTGCTAAAATGACTTTCCGTAACCTCTAAGTGATCCTTAATAGAAGAACAGAAAGTTTTAGTGATCATCTCCTCGATGAGTTATATCTTCAACAGTGTTGAACGGATCACGCACTGAAAGTTGAAGTTCACTTATCGCATCTTATAAATTTTTAAGAAGCGTTTGAAAGAGAAAGGATTCAGTAAAACACCCAACTTGAGTTCACTTCTTATATTCCAAAGTTTTTGCTAGGTGTTGTTTATGTAATCACACCTAGCTTTGCGATGGTGTTTTGTGTGTGTGGCCCCGGACACACGAAAAACCGATTAAGGCAAGATCCATAACCACCTTAGAAATCGTAATGTGGAAGAATTGCGAAAGGAAATACATAAGTTCTATGGTGTGGGTTAACAGCAGGACGTAAAACAAGTTGGTCTGGACCCTTGTTGAGAAAAGATCCTCTTTCGGCTCTTGGAAGTATTGGGAAAGAAATAAGATTAGTATCGTCAAAGAATTCGACCGTCCCAATCAGCAACGTCATCAAAACGTAGCTGTTCAAGTGAGCAGCCAATAAGATAATTGAAACTTTTCGTTATTACGTGTTGGAGGGAGGGAGGGAGGGGCTTTAAACTTCGCAGTCGTCTATGAGTCGGAATAACTGAAGTAAATATTAACCGTTCTCCATTCCTACTCCTAAAATTAAATCAATCCCTGAATTTACTTTGTCTAGAGAGAGTATGCAGCCAGTATGAGCTACAAAGATGGCGGCCACTGTTAAGGCGGGGGAGCCTAGTTTCTACGTTTTCTCTCTTTTTTGGGGAAGAATACCTGTCAATCTTTGATTGATTTTGTATGCTTAAAGGATTTTTGGTAGGAGTAAATTTATAAAGACCATAATATAATGTAAAAAGTTATTTTCTTTAAAAGTTCTAATATTAAAGATAAGTTCTCAATTTGTAGGCTTATAAATGAAGACTATAATGTAAAGTGAAAAAAATGAAGACCATAATATAAAGTGAAAAGTTATTTATTTTCTTTAAAAGTATAGGTTTTAATATTAAAGATACATTTTCAATTTTCATATTAAAATGTATTTGATTAATTCTAAAATAATTTCGTCTATCTTCGTAAGGAAGAAGATAAATTTTAATATTATTTTTAAATCTTACGCAAGGCATCAAGTCGTTCTTTGATATACAAAGCGTTAAGTTGTTTTCTAGCGTAGAGTTCTAGGACTAGTCTTTCGAGATCTTTAGTTTTAACTTTAAAGGTATGATAAAGTTCTTCAGTGTTTTCCATGGGTTTTTCGGGTGTTTTTTCCTCGGTCTTGATTTCGTTATTTATATTTTTGGTGTATGTTTCTGTTTCATCAAAACTGAAGGGTATATTTTTTGTTTGCCCACCTCTAATAAAGTTGCATTTGGGGAAATGTTTTAAATGTTCTTCGTAAGGATTATCATCGGGTTTCCATGCTAATAATATTCCATCGCATTCGAAGCACTGTACTAGATCGTCGGTATGTAATGAATAAAATCCCGCTCTGCTTAAAGTTTTTATATAGTTTCCGTCTTGAGGCCAGGAGTAAAAAGTACGATATCTCTGCAGCTCCGAGTTCATGATGAGGAATGAAAATGATTATGGGAATATCCAACTTATACATCTGCCAAACATTTCCCCCCCTTTTCTTTACCTCCCCTCTCACATTCCAAGCATTACCCCCCCCACATTCCTTAATATATGAAATAAAAGAACACAGTATTAAAAAAAGGTGACACATTTATTTTTTAAAGATGCAAAAGAAATTACAAAGAGTATTTTTTAACAAAAGGATTAAGTTATTCTTTACGGGCGCGTTTCAACATGTTTGTAACAATGATGTCATTTTTCAAACCATCTCGTCCAAACTGCTTCATGAATGATTTGTGGCTCTTTCTTTTTGTTCTTTGTATTATATAAGCAATACAGTATAGTCCGCATGTCGAACCTGACAAGTTTTGTAGTCTTCTTTTGTTAAACGACCATTTTCTAGAATTTCTTTTAACAAATTCTTTAATCGAGGGGAGAAAGTTCCCTAAAGCCAATGAGTCAAAATAATAACCACGTCTCTTGCCATCAAAGTAGACGCTGACCCAGTGAGATCCGTCATTATAGTGATTGTCTAAATTTATTATAATGGACGAAGGAAACTTGTCAATTTCTTTGGGTAATAAATCACTTGGATAAACCCCCATGAAATGCGGCGTGAATCTTAGAAATCGTGTTATCTGTTCGGCATTCATTATATCTCTTAACAAACGATTGACACGTTTCTATTTTTATCTATTTGTAACAAAGCCTGGAATTCGGATAGTACGATGCAGCTTAGTGTAGTGGGCGTGGGTTTTTCAAAACCCAATTCTAATCTTAACTGTCCCTGCTTCGTAGGACTCCAATGATCGGAATGACTCGCGCTACCGTCAGGTGTCAGGTCTAAACAGTATATGGCGTAACCCGAGGCAAAGTCATCCATAGAGATATTGTTCCCCTTGTCGTTGTAGTGACTGTTTGACCCCGAAAATAAAGTGTAGTAGCTTCGGACAAATTGCTTTTTACTGTAGTGGGGTTTTAAGGCTTTCGAGGGGTATTGTTCAGAATTGATGAATGCTGCTAGATGATTGACATTCCAATGTCCAAAGTCAAAGGGGTTACTATCCAACGTTCCATTGTAAGAGGTGTGTTTTACAATAGCGATTGTAACCCGTGAAGGCTGGGTACCTAGATAGATGTTTCCGATTGATGTGTTTAAGATATTTGGCGCAATTGTGAATATTTTAGTTTCCGTTCTAGTGTAACTATATTGGGCGGCTTTAATGCTTAAAGCTTGTTCGTGAGCAAATAGAATTTTAGGAGCTAATTGAAGCTTTAAGACGTATAATACGGCTTCAACGATTACGGGTTTATAACCGTTACCTGACGCGTTAAGTTTACCCATAAGACAAAAACTAGCTTTGCTTCTATGTAATTTTAATTTCATAGAAACGCCGTTTATCAGGTATCGGGGGATATTGAACATATCTACGTAAAGGCTGGAATACATTTCAATTTCCTCGGATAATGCTGCGAGTTTCTGGCGTTTAACAAAACCCATATTTTCTGTAAGCGAATCCATGCTTCCGCCTGTATCCTTGTAAAACAAGGAGGCACCCAAATGGGATTCTTTAGCCGCCGGACCGTATGACGTCAGGGCCGAGAGCAAAGCAGTGTACGCGTAGTTACTAGCAGCTGGTGTTGTTGCGCAATCGCCCAACTCCAAATCGACACGCTCAAATTGACTATGCTGAAAATTATTTACGGGTCCAACTGCGTCAGTAGCTGTTAAAGCAGTTCCATCTTCATTTACAATTTTAGTTCTGGTGTACAGCATTGTTAAGGCGGTATCCACGTATTCGCTACCGCTAGACGTTACTTCAAATTCAATAGGTTGGTCGCCTTTCAAAGATGTCAAAGGTTGATAAGGAACCCATTTGGAATTTTCGATGGCTGTTTGAAGGGGAGGGGGAGCGAAAATATCGAAACCCGTGCTGCAAGCTTCAGTCATTTTTTAGGGAGAGAAAATATCACGAACCGTTTTGAATGAAAGTTTACGTTTATCTGATTTAAATTTGTTTGTGTTGTTTTGTTTTATAGATTTCTTTCTCTTTGGTGTTTTTTTCTTTTTAGCTAGTCTTTTCTTTGCAACCCCTCTACCGTATTGTTGTTGCACATCATCCAAAGTTTCGGTGAACCTTCTTTTAGCCGAAGTTTTCAGATCTTTTCCAGAGGCGACGTCGCTTATGATATTTGAAGATGTGCCCAGAAACTGTTTACCAAGGAACTTTGCCCCTTTAATTAAGAAAGGTGATACGTATCTACCGAAAGATTTCAAGAAAGACCCTATTCCGTGTCCATTTTATCCGTGTCCGTGTTGTCCTTGTTTCCCGACGTAAAAACTCAGACCACCACCTGACTGCGCTTGTTGGGTATAATAATCCGTGTAAACACATCTTTTGTTATCTAACGCGTTGGACTTGCGCATCTTAAATGAACTTTACAGTGCAACAGTCCAAACTGAAATAAAGCCGGTTCACCCATGTGGTCCTTTATATGGATGCCAACCTCGCTAATATAATGTTTTGACAGAGGGACGTAATGGGGTGAGACAAACGTAAGACACACGGTATCCCCGTGTTTCTTGTCTTCGATGGGTATAATACGTAAGAGGGGGCGTGGGTGTTACCGACAATTTGTCCTTCAACCAGATCGCAATAAATATATAATTGAGATGGTACGTGGTAGTTTAACCTGGCTGGTCTATCGCTCAACCCTTGTATATTGAGAGGGTTTCTATACCCCAAAATTGCAGCTAATGATTCGTGTGTTTTGAAGATAATTTTCGTATCTTCAGTGGCATCGGTTTTTAGTTTTTCATGCCCCGTCGTCTCGTTAATATGAAATAAAGAAGCGGTTTTTTCGCATACTTTGGAAGTATTGATAGTTTCCACAATGTGGTTAAGTGATTTGTAATGGCCGGCCGGTATATTATGTAGATGGTAGCTTTCGTAGCTGGTCAGTTTCCCATCTTTTCGTTCAACAAGGTCGGTTACGTCGCATTCCTTGGGGTTTTTAAATTTATTAGAGCTACTTTCTTCGACTAAATCTTCAAGTGTTTTTCTCTTGCTCGCCTTCCTCTTACTCGTTTTGTATATAACATTGTAGAAACTGCTTGTATATATTACTTCTACTAAAGAAATTTCCCATTGTCCTTGTAAATTAATAGGATCGGGTAGTTTAGTGATGTAACTACCCATAGTGTTATTAGGGTAGACATCCATACTAGCGTCGCTGGGTAGAGTTAAATAGAATTCAGATTTTCTCGACATTGTCGGCTGTTACCCACGAGTTCTGCGATTTAGGTAGACCGATAAACGATACAAAATATTCTAATTTCCCTTTACGTTTACGTTTCTTGAGTATAGTGTCTATCTTAAACAGTTTGGGTTCCACTGTTCGAATGAGCTGATCAGAGTAAAACAACCCGGTTATATGCTTGCTGTCCAAATCTTTCAAACGATATAATACGGGTTTTCTGAAGTTCAAAATAGAGGAAATGACAAATACTTCCGTTGAAAAATTTGGCTCATAACCTTTAGAAAATGCTGGTTTAAGTTTGCTTATTCTTACGTAATCTCCGACACGAAATTTGACGTCTTTTTTAGTAGGCTTAGTACTCATTTCCGGTTTGTAAATGTTTTTGTACACTTCCAGAACGTTAGAGGGCGAAACATTGTCGGGTGTCATTTTTATTACGGAATGATAAGAGGCATTGTAGCCTTTAACTATGTCTGTCAAATGATCTATATATCTATGAGAATTGAAATGAGTCAACATTTTGAATATTCGATGTTTCAAAGTTTTAATTAAACGTTCTACAAATGGACAGTGGAATTTTTCTGACGTCATAGAGCCATATTTGATTTTATTTTTCTTAAGAAGTTTTTGCGTCTGTGAATTAATAAATTCTTTACCTAAATCAGACCAGATGGCTTTAGGTTTGCTTTGTTCGATGATAACCTCGAGAGCTTTCGTAGCCTCGGTCGCGTGTTTTCTTTTCATGGTACTACAAAGCTTTTCGGGAGAAGCAGTCGACGCCCACCATCAGGTATCTGTAGTCGTCATTGTATTTAGCGATTGAACCCAGATCAGCCAGATCTACTTCGACTCTATCCGAGATGTTAAAGACGGGGATTTTACGCCTTTTGAATTTATGTATAGCTGTTTTATGCAGTGTGTAAACGTCAGTGGTTTCTAGAAAGGCTTTGACTTCGTTTCTCGAAATACCTTGAGATTTGACAGCCTTGTACAATGGTTTAAACCAGTGAACCCTGACCGGTGTTTGGTGTTGAGATAAGTATTCTTTAAAGTTTCTACTTTTTGGAGCTTCGATAAACCTCCCATAATGTATTCTTGGCTTTAAAAGGTTGTTTCTTCGAAATTAAAGGGCTCGTTTTATTGTCAAATGTTAATCTCTTCTTCGCTTTTATATACGTTCGGGGTCGAAGCCGATTCTTCAGCGGTACAGAACTGGGCGATGCCTTGGTTGAGGGGGCGGTGCTAATGGAGACGTTGATTTGCTTTTTGGCGCTAGAAAGTTTAGCACAAAGGGTTGAAATTCCGTCCACCCCGTCGGTGGAGTACCTACGAGTGAAGGGGCTACTCCGTACTTATTGAAGAAGGTAGGTTGTATAGTAAAATAAACTAGCTGAACTATATCTGAATCTGGGATCTTAAGGCCGTTCACGAAGAGAACCCCCGAGTCATCCCAACGTATACTAGGAGCGTTACTTGCTAAGTGGTCGAATATTTTTCTTCGCCGCTCCTCTATATTTCAGGGGAAACATAATCCAGCTGTCTTGTTTATTCGATGGGCGGGGCTTGGAGATGTTCAGGTAGCGCTTCATCGCCTCTTCATAAAAAACCCATTGGGTTCTTTCATCTAAAGATTGATTTGAGATAATCGTGCTCATCTCCTTATCCAACTCCGATAACACTGTATTGTTTTTTGAAATCTCATTATTTGATGTTATTAATTGATTTGATGGGCTATGACTTTGTTCAGGTTGTTGTTGCTCCAAGGGTACTAATGTCATTTTATTAGCGTAAACTAGTGTTTTATTCATTTTGAGAATAAACCGCCTAAAAGGCTTGAAATTATTGGAAAGAGGACACTAAAGAAACCACTTCCTGTTTGTTTAGATAATATGGTTCTTTTGGCTTTCCAATGAGTATTTTGCAAGCATTTTACGAATATGTTTCTTGTGCTTACACAATTTATTATATACGTCGGGTTTCAGATGACAGCTCCTTGTAAGGCGTTGTGACAACACTCGCTGATTGAATCAATAATTTCTCGATTAGAGTTTTTAAGAATAGCTAATCTTTGAGTTTTTTTAATTGCCCCAAAGCGGCTATTAAATGATGATTTTTAGCGGCTAAACTTTTCTTTTTAATACCCGATGTTTTCTTGACCTTTCTCGGTGGTGACATCGTAAAGAATGATTAAATTTAGTAATGTCGTTTAATTATATCGTTTTCTTCTTCTTGGAGTATAGATGACTATTTGTTCTCCCGGTAAAATATTTGTTCTAAACCTTAAATCGGAATGACATTTCTGGGTTAAATCGCAAAGTAAATACCCGTAAGGTTTTTCTGTCGCATCCAGATAACATTCTACAATAAATTAGAGTTGTTGGGAGCCAATTGTTTAGAGAGAGCCACTAATTGCATAAGATCTCTCACAGTTTTAATAAGAATCATGTAATGCGCGTTTAAAGAGGCTGTTCTCAAGTTTTTTTCAAATATGTTTTGTAAAAGGGTGATGACGAATAATTTCCCTATGGTGAGATTGCTTAGTAATATTTCTGATAAAATTTATTTTTATTTTCTAACATGAGATCATCTAATACGATTAGTATTGTTTTAGAGCCATCGTATATAGTAACGTCGGGTAAACCTTGACGCATTATTACGCCCATTTCTTTCAATTTATCGTAGCAAGGCTGATATATACTATAATGCCAAACAACTAAATCGACTTTAGGTTCAAACATTTTGTCCTTATTTTCAATTATTCGTTTGCATAAAACTGTTTTACCTGATCCCGAAGGACCGAAAATAATCAATTTCCAGGTGTAGTGAACGGTATCATAGCTAACACTCGAATGAAACTTATTTGTAACTATCATTCGTACTTAAACGTATTCAATTAATACGCGAACGCGCGCAAACCCCGGGTCGCGAACCCCAAACGCGGGTAGGGGCCCCAAACGACACGCGGGGGGAGGGGAAGCGCGGTTGCGCGGTAGGCCACCGTGAACGCGTAGAAATAATTTTGAAAAGTAGGGCCATCATGCTGCCTTTCACTATAGGGTGAAGTTTTTAACATGGACTGTCACTATTTGAGATGGTAAATACTGTTAAACTAAAGACCCTTGTACGGTCAATCGAAGAAACGCTGAAGGGGTTTTCTCTAAATGTCCCCCCCAAAAAAAAGTCGCCTGAAATACATTTTTAGTCCAATGGCAAGGTTTCGTATAATTTTGCCCGCGAAAATTTTCTACCCTTGTACGTACTAAATACCTCGAAGTCATTTGTTTGCTCTCGAACACGCCTTGACCCTAGTAAAAAGTATAAAATGAAGAGGTTGAGACCTCAAAGTTATCATTCTCTCTGAACCATGAACCACCACCACCACAGCCAACACGGAGCGATGGACCTCTCCTCAACATGGTAAGAAATACTTTTTTTAAAACTTAGTTTTTTTTAAAATACTTAAAATCTTTCTTATAGCTACGTTCACGGGGGTTGATACCCCCTATCCCCCGTCGAGTTTTCGGACTCCTTTCCCGCTCTGGGACCCCCGAGTCCCTGGAGCTAGCCCCCGCCACCCACCTCCAAGACCATTCTCTGGTAGGGCCTGGCCAGAACACCGCCGCCACCGAGACCACTTGGCGTGGTAGGGCCAAGGCCCCGAAACCCGTCACCACGACCACCGTCCCACCACCGTGCGCCCCCTCCCTGAACTCAACACGAGTATCAACCTCTCCCGGCCATATACTATCCATGCAGGCTATGCCCAAGCCGGGAGAGGCTGACTTAAACGTCAATGGGGACTTGTAAGTGAATCTTTTTTGTTTTACGTTACACTACAGTATTATAATTTTTATTTATTTGCACTTGGTACATGAAATAACAAACTACCTGGCGGGACTAGCGGAGGTCGTGGCGGATGACGACTTTATGCACGACCTGCTTAATCAAGTAAGGCAGGTCGTGTATAATAACTGCGTTTTTTATACCCCACGAGTAAGTTTTCATGCATTATTTAATGATTCGTTTATCTAAATTTTATTTTCTTTTTTAGCCTCCTGGCCCTCAACTGTCGCGGTTTCCGGTGAGTTAATTTCTTTATTATTTGTTGTTATCCAATACTTTATTTATTAACGTATAGAATAACTCTCTCTCTCTCTCTCTTTCTCTTTCCCACAGAGTGACGCAGGAGCTCGCCCAGTTGTCGACGTACCGCCGGGTACGTTCCCTCGAAGTCCCCCCGGGCCACGCACGAGTGTACGAGAACCGGACGACGTGATGTTCGAGGGGGTCCGTACACTCGTGCGAAACCTCTCATCGATTGAGGTGGGGGAGGGGGGAAGTAAAAAAAAAATTTGTTGAAATATTTTTTTAAATAAAATAAATTGTTTTTGCCTTATTTACTTCGTTTTATTTAAATAAGTTCCTATCAAAAATCGACCAGTTTTTCCTACACTTTATTATATCTACTTTTATATTTCTTAGGCTTAAAAAATTTAAAAACTAGAAATTTATATCATTTCT